>RJWM01026555.1:0-28781 GCA_004363535.1 Dasyprocta punctata
GGGATCTCATTAAAATGCAAAAGAAATCACCAAATGAAGAGAAAATACAAACCACACAAGGGGATGGAATTTTAGCCATTGTCCCTCAGACTAATGAGTTCTACCTAGAACATATAGATAGTTGAAAACAATCAAACCACCCACATTAAAAGACCTAATCCAAAAGTGGACATCTGAGATGAACACATACTTCTCAGATGAAGAAATACAAATTGCAAATAAATATATAAAACAAAAAGTTCAAATCACTCATTATTCAAGAGATGCAAATTAAAACAACACTGAAATTCCATCTTATCCTAGAAAGAATGGCTATTATCAAGAAATCAACCAATAAAAATTGGTGGAGGGGATGTGGGAAAAAGGAATTCTTCTCCATTGTTGGTGCAAGTGTAGGCTGGTGCTACCACTGTAGAAACCAGTGTGGAGAGTCCTCAAAAAACTAGGATTAGAGGTCCCATTCTACCCAGCTCTTCCTCATCTGAGTTTCTTCCCAGAAGAATTAAAAGCATCATACCACAGTGAAAAATGTTCTCTCATGTTTACAGCAGCACAATTTGTAATAGCTAAATCTTTTTAACAACCCAGGTGCCCATCTACTAAAGAATTAATTTAAAAAAGACCTGGCATTTTTTATGCAATGGAGTACTACTCAGTCATAAAGAAGGATAAACTTGAGACTGTTATAGGTAAATGGATGTGACTCAAGACCATACTCTTCAGTGACATAAATCAGACCCACATGTGTAAACATCATATAGACTCACTTGTGTGAGATGCTGAATAAATAAATAGGATACAATATGTACAATTGATTTTGTTTATTGAGAAGAAACTATTCAAAAGCAAAGAGACACTCAGATGGGGAGATTGAAAAGAAAAAGAGAAATATATTTAGACATATAACCAAGATACTTAAGATAGTTATACTGCTGCTTTCTCTAAGTTCATTTGAAAGAAAGGTTTGTGCTAATATTGTTTCTACAATATCTCATGCCTGCAACTTGAACCCTGAGTAGCTACTCTGAAGATCATAATACACAATGAATTAATTATTGTTACTACTCTTTTATTTTGTTTTGAAATTGTTTTTCTTCTTCTTCTTTTTAAAACAAAAGAAAAAAATATATATATACCAAAATATTTTTCCCAAATACTGGTACTGATGTGAACAAACATAATGAATTAAATGTTTAAAGTTTAAAATAACTTGATCTCAATCATTACTGGAATTTTCAATCTTATAACTGATTTTCTAAATAATTTTCAATTTAATAAAATATAGAACTTCTCAAAATTCGTATCTATATTTTACTTGACAATTGTTTGTGAATTACAATTTTAGTCCTTAGTACATATTTTGTCATGAGAGCATTTCACTGAACCATGCATTGGACATGTCAAATACAGGTACAAAGCCAACCCCATCCTGTGATCCAGCAGCAGCCAAACAGGCCGAGAGGAGAACCAAGAAGGTATTTCCTTTCTGCCATTCTGCAGCAGCCATGCAGGCCAGGAGGAGAACTAAGAAGCCAATCCCCTCCTGTGATCTAGCAGCCAAGTGGGCTGGGAGGAGGACCAAGAAGCCAACTCCCTTCTGTGAGCCAGCAGCAGCCATGAAGGCCTGGAGGAAAACCAAGAAGCCACATCTCTCCCATGAGTCAGCTGACACCTGGGTTGGGAGACAAGAAGAGATGAGACCCCCCACCGACCCCAGTAATTTGGAGGAACACAGGCTGAGATGACAGTTATTGAAGTAAAAATCAAATTAATTCTTAAATTGTTTGATTGACTTTGCAGGCCTAAAGTTGGTAGTCTGAATATCTATTTAAAGGATAATAACATGCAATATAGCAACTATGGGGGATTTCTGTCTGTCTTGTTTTTGAAATCCAGTATTGTTTTCACTGTTTTATTTGTTTCCATTTTATTGTTTTGTTTTATTCTCTTTAAAATAAAAAGTACGATGGTAAAATAATTGTATAATTAGAATGGCAAAATTCCTTTTTAAAAATCAGAGTCTGGGACACTAGCTCCATGGCAGAGCAATCGACTAGCACATGAGGAGTTCTGGTTTGAATTCTTCAAAATAGCTACAACAAAAACAAAGGGAATTCATTCAATTCTCATAGAGCCATGTCAGTGCATGAAAAGGAAGATTAACCACCCAGATCCTATATTTCACTTCCGGGGTGCTAGGAGACAGCCACCTCTGCTAGTTAGGGAAGCCAGCAGGTACAGAGGCTGCCAGAGAGAGACACACAGCAAGAGAATCCTGGGGAGAGAACTGGGATGGAATCCCGCAGCTCCTCCATGTTCTCCTCCCTGCTGTTCCCTGCTGTTTTCCTTTCCACCTTTGAAGATCTGTGGCATTTTCTCAAATGCACTTCCTGGCAAGGTTTCCATTGTAATTGGGCCACAGTTTTATGCTTCTTTCCTTGACTTCCAGAGGCCCCAGGCATTGGCTCTGCTTACTTTCTTAACTTCAGCCACCAGTGATTGCCTCTACCCTATGCTGAATCCCTAACCTCCAGATGAAAGAAGAGCATGTGAATTGGGTGATATACTATGTACACCCAAGTCCTCATATACTTTTTATGGGGCTGAGTCTGGCACTTGCTTGTGATCAGTTTGTTGTCCAGTGCTAGGATTGATGGTGTGAGTGCTGCACCCGCCCAGGGGTGGAGCTGAGATACAGCGTAAGGGAAGCGGGATTTCCTCTTGCTCACTTCCACCCTCTCTCTCGCCAGTGCTCCTTGCTGCTTGTGGCCACCATGAATGATGGCCTCGCCACGCCATGCTGCCTTGGAGCCAACTAAGTAAGGACTGAAACTTCTGAGAAACTATAAGAAACAAACCTTTCCTTCCCTAATTTTGGGCATCAGGTATTTTGTCTCAGCAACAAGCAAAAAGTAACTAAGACAGAATTTAGTACCAGAGGAGTGGGGTTGTTGCTGTGACTATTCCTGACCATGTGGTTCGAGAGCCTTTGGAAATGGCTTGTGGGAAGAGTTTGGAAAGGTGTGGAGATGTCACCTACATGCAAAGAGCTGGAAAAGCTTAGGCTGCTCTGTATGGGAGATTCTGGTCAGAGCTCAGGAGACCAGAAGGCTGATAGAAAGCCTGCCAGTAAGGACCAGGCTCAGGAGGTTTCTGCTAGGAAGAAGGACTGCACAATGTGTGTTACAGCTGGCAGAAAGTTGTCTGCATTCTGCCAATGCCCAGACACTTTGCCTGAGACTGAGATTAAGGGCAAAGGACTAATTAATCTACAGAGAGAAATTTCCAGGCAACCTACCATTGAAACGGTGGCCTGGCTATTATTCTGGGCATTTAGCCAGATTTATGTTGGGAATGAAGAGTAAGGAGCCCAGCATGGTGATTTAAAACCTTGTGAGCTTGGCCAGGAAGCTGTGGACTATAAAAATGGAGCTGAGACCTTGATTGCTGAGAAGGAACAAAGAAATAAAAAAGATGGCCTGGGGGCATCCTGGGAAGCAACAGGCCTCCACCCTTTGCAGCCTCAGGCCTTCAAAAGTGAAAGAGTTTGCTTGGAGGAAAAAGCTGCAAAGTGCCCTGTCCCAGAGTGGCGACAAAGCCGCAGATTGCCTTGTCCCAGAGTGGCACCAGAGGCCACAAGAGGTTTTAAAAGGATCGTGGCTGCACCAGATTCCAGAATGGAAGCGACCACACCAGATTCTAGAATGATGACAACATAGAGAAGCTGTTCCTTACAATCAGGTTTAGAGAGCTCAGGGATCCAGGTAGTCAAACCCTACAGTCAAGAGAGAGGAAAGTCTGGCTACTGCTCCCGCTGGCAGCAGACTTTGGTGGCATCCATGTGGCACTGGTTTTAAATATGAGAAAAGGCTAAGGCAGCTTCTGCCCCACCTGCAGAGAGCAATGTGTAAAGATGTAAAGGTGAAGCCAAGAAACATGGATTGTCCAAAGAAAGCTGTGGAAGTTAAGACCCCTGAAAGTGCCACAGGGGTGGAATTGCTCAAACCTTTTGAAGCTTGCAACCAGGTTTCTTCAGATGCTGAGCATAGAACTCCAAGACTTCATGTTTGCCCTGCTGGATTTTGGACTTGCTTTGGTTCCAATGCTTTGTATTCCCCTGTTGGTAACTTTTGGAATGGCAATGTTTATCTTGTGACTTTATATGTTGGAAGTGCTTAACCTCATTTTCATTTGTACAGGAGGTTACAGTTAAGAGTTTGCCATAGATCTTGGAGGAGATATGGGACTTGGACTTTTCAACAGCACTGAAACTGTTAGGACTTTGGCAACTCTTAGAGATGGACTAAATGTCTTTTGCAGTAAGGATGTACATGAGGCCTTGGGGGTTCAGGGGTGGAATGTATTGGGTGATATACTATGTACACCCAAGGCCTCATATACTTTTTATGGGGCTGAGTCTGGCACTTGCTTGTGATCAGTTTGTTGTCCAGTGCTGGGATTAATGGTGTGAGTGCTGCACCCGCCCAGGGGTGGAGCTGAGATACAGTGATTTCCTCTTGCTCGCTTCCGCCCTCTCTCTCACCAGTGCTCCTTGCTGCTTGTGGCCACCATGAATGGTGGCCTCGCCACGCCATGCTGCCTTGGAGCCAACTAAGTGAGAACTGAAACTTCTGAGAAACTGTAAGAAATAAACCTTTCCTTCCCTAATTTTGGGCGTCAGGTATTTTGTCTCGGCAATGAGGGAAAAGTAACTAAG
This sequence comes from Dasyprocta punctata, assembly GCA_004363535.1. Lineage (NCBI taxonomy): Eukaryota > Metazoa > Chordata > Mammalia > Rodentia > Dasyproctidae > Dasyprocta > Dasyprocta punctata. The sequence goes on from RJWM01026555.1 coordinate 4,718, forward strand.
ACAGCATGTAGTATTTCTAAATCTTACAAAGGAGTACCAACAAGGATTAGATTAGAAGTTGTTAAATGAACAAGGGGAATCTGGAAAGGACAATAGCAAATGGCATAAGGAAGAGAAGATGAATTCCTAAATTTCGGACAAATGGCCTCATTTGAGTATTGAGAAATAGGCCTTTTACCTCTAGAACTTATGGTCCTATTATTTGCAAATCAATTTTACAATGTCCTGAGCACTTGTTAACTTAGAATGTTCCCTTCATTCAAGATGCCTAATTCCAGAGTCTGGGTTGTCATTTCTTTTTTCATTTTGATCTTCTGGTAAAGGACAGCCACCCAGCCTTAAAACACTTCGGAGTAAGGAGTTCCACAACTAAGCTCAGATTTTTATTGTTTTGCACAATCTCAGCTAGTTCAAATTCTCAGTACACCAAAGCAACTTCAGGCATTATCTACATAGTGTCTCCATTTAGGAAGAAGGTTCTCCACTCTTCCTACCTGGAAGAATATTCCTAAATAGCAATCCATAAAGATTACCTGTCTCTCTATTATAGCATGTAATGCAATTATGAGGTGCTTTGTTCTTAACTGATTGATTTTAGAATTAAAAATCAAATTCTCTTTTAGGTCTCACAGTTTTCCTGTCTCCTATTTATTATTTTACCATGAAAGGGAAAATGATTCTCATTAATGATTCTGTTAAACTTTTGTATAATCATAAATTAACATCATTCAGTTTTTGTGCTTTGACATGAATATTTATCCCTTAAGCTTATTATACTCATACCTAGTGTTCGTGTAGTCAGCGAATTCAAACCCACTGCAAGTGACTTCAGATCAGGTTGAACATTTCTGCAATAAGGCAAAAGCAGAGAAACATTAAACATGTTTAAAGTAGCAAGCTGAATTAAATATTAAAATGTTCCTGTGTCATTTTTCTTCATGATAGACTGAAACCCCTCAGTGAATTACATACATTATATAGTTATTATTTGCCATTTTAAAAGTTATACACTTTCATGATATCATTGCGCTATTTACTACGTTATGATTTCAAGATAGTTTCACAAACATTTTCACATTTTCTTCTTATGAAAATCTCGAAAGAACGTGACTGTAATGGGCTTTGTGATGCCTATGAAGACACTGCAGGTAGGGTCTGTTCAGTGGACACAGCCCACAGGAAGAGTGGATCCCTTTACTCAGGCAGAGGTCTCAGCTGCCTTTCTTGCCTCCCTTGTTTCTATCACTGATGTAACAGAAAGATTTGCTACTATATTTAGTGAATTAGGAAACGCAACCAGAAGAGTCAAAAATGTGATCTATATTCTATCATCTAGGATCCCTGTCATTTTAACCACAAACAACACATACACACTCTACAAATTCACCCACTATTTCTCTAAGGAAGTTATTCCCACAACTGCATTTTTCTGTGTTCAGTAAGCCAAAGGCACCACTGGCCCTGTGATAAGCTTATACAGATCCAGTGGAATAAAATCATCTGGCAGCTATAGAAGTGGTGGGCTTAGCTGAGGGAAGAGTCTGCAGCTCAAACAAAAATCATTGTTACTGCAGTACCAAACTGAATGGCACAGTTTTTTGTTTCATTTGCTCAAACTATTTGGTGACCATTAAGCAAACATTTACGAAGTACCTACCTCCTGGCAAATGTTGTGCTAGTTTTTGTTTTCCAAAGTAAAGAGAAAAAAGATGACTCATATCAGTTAAATGACTTGGAGAAGATATTTAACCTCTCTTAGCCTCTGTTCTGTAACGTTAGTGAGCATTGTAATGCTTATCTATATGTTGTGAGAGTTCAAAGAGCAAGCAATTGATACCTCAATTTTATTCACATGTATTTGTTCTGTAATCCTCTCATGAGAACTATGAGGGTTTTTTTGAGGCCCTTAAAAGTATGTGAGAAAGCTAGGGGTTGTGGCATATGCCATTACACCTACCTCCTTGGGAGGCTGATACAGGAGGATCATGTGAGCTCTAGAGCTCAAACCCAGATGGGGCAAAAATGAGCCTGTCTGAAACACACACAGTAGCCACAGCAACAAAACAGAAAAGCAAAAGAGAAGGGACTTGTGATCTTGCAACATTGTACAGGAAAAAATTAAGTTAAAGGCAGCATAAAAAAAAATTAACAGTGTAGTTACATATTAGCAAAGAAAACAAGCATTCTGGCTCTGAGGATCTGCTAGGTCAGAGTCTGAGGGGCAGGAAGCCTGTCCTGTTATTGAAGGAGGTGGAACCTGCTACAAAGAAGATGGAAAAATTGCAACAAAGGGAACATTAATTTCTCCATTAAAATCTCTCCCTCAAATACATTTCCCAAGGGAGATTTTGGAAAGCATGAGGCCTCAGTTTTTTTTTGCTTGAATCTTCTCACAAGCACCTGCAGTGCCATTTCTACTGCTGTTTGATTTTCAAAGAGTGCACTTGTGTTTCACTCTAGAAGCATGACAGACACTGTGAAACTGATTAACAATTTTTCTTTTAAAGCAGGAAGAGGATCAGTGTGCAGAAGAACTGGGTGGACTAGCATATAGGGTTAATATTTTCCTGAAATGACCACAAACTTCACCAACACCCCAGCAGAAATGGTAGATGTCTGTGATATAGTGACACACACACAAGAATAATCACAGACAGTCCTACATTCACTTGTGTGCACACACACATCCCCTACCACAAGTTCATTCCCCACTCTGCTCATATTTACCTGCACATATAAGTGTGTTCATGCACCCACCATCATCATACAAGTACTTATCACTGCAGTGTGACCCCTACTTTAGATCTGTTACCACACACTTCAGTACATTGACGGATCTCTTATTATGAATTCATCATACAAACCACTGTAAGTGTGGTATTTTTAATTATTATAGAATCTCTTCTTAATACAAATTAATTTTTACTGAATCTCTGTTGCTCACACTAATGACAACCAGCTACCAGGATCTATTTTTTCTGAGAAGATTTCAAACAAGACCAAAACACCCTGTCAACACATAGCATATAATAGTCGGGTTACATTTTGAAAAAGACTGAAAGCAAAGTTAAATCCTATACATGACATTGTCACTAGATAACTAAAAGGCCTCACCGATGTACAGATACAGAACAAGGCCTTGTTTCTCCACTTTCTTCAGCCTGTTGTTTCCTACTCTTTTCCATTTTGCTCAGTGTCTCAGTCCAGACCTTGACATCATCCTTACATTCTCTTCCTCGCATCATGCCAATTCATTTCATCTGCAAAATCAATTACTTTTGCCTTTAAAAAAAAAAACACTGAGACTCCAATCACTGTCCACATCCCTTACTATCACTGGTAAGTCTGGCCCTTGTTTGCCTCCAGCTACCTGAGCTCTGGGACTGGCTCTTCCCAGTTGTCTGAGACCCCCTCCCCCCAAAAAAAACAACCTCGTATCTTGTTGCCACCCAGCCTGCCTTCCTGGGACACAACACACTTGCCCTGTCTGCCTTACTAGGTCACAGAGCACCTGGCACAACAGAACGTTAGTCACTGCTATCTCAGAAGTTACTGCGAAGCCACGTAGACTCTGATTTTCAGGTCTCCTTGCTTCACTGATCCCTCATTCTCCACCCACTCGCAAGCCTGTCAGTAAAATCCCACTCAGTAACTTGAGTCCGACTCTCCTATGAAGTCATGCTAGGATGTTTCACCAAATTCCTGCTGGCCACGTTCTGACTTGCCACCACTTACAAACAATCAGATTTCTCAAGTCGCTTCTTATGGACAATAAGTGGAGCTTTCTGTTTTCTCTTATTCTTCTTCTGCCTCACCCCAAATTATTTTTGACCTACCAGCCCGAGTAATCTTCTAATTAGGTAAATTAGCAGTGTGACCCTAGTGCTCCATTTTCTCTTCTTGTCTCCCAATATACTTAGAATAAACTCCAAAGTCTTGACCATCTCACATGTGATTTGTATTATCCTAGATCTCTCACTGTGCTTTCCTTTGTTTCTTACTCATACTACCTTTCATGGCCGCATCTCACACAACTCTCATTGTTCCCAGGGTTAGGATGGTGAGAAGATGGAGAAAGGACAATTGTTGGAACACAGAAAACTGAGATGATATGGAGCCCTCTGTCCTGATGAGAAGGAAGGAAGGAAGAAACAGGACTATAATAAGGAGCCAGAGCTCCAAGGGCTGCAGCACATTTACTTATATACTTGGGAGGTTGAATATCACGTGAAAACTCTCTGCCAAATAGCTTATCCACATGGCTTGTCTCAGGCTCCCAGTGTTCTTGAGACTGGAGCAGCTTATTCATGTGACTTGCCTCAGGCATTCTGTGTTCTTGAGGTTTGTCTTTCTGGGGCCTTGCACATGACTGATCTCCAGTTTAGGCAAATCCCCACACATATGTATCGAGTATGCTCCGCCATGGAGCCTGTGCCTCTGCTGCTACCTTGCCTGCATTGCTCTTTCCTGTCAGTATGGCTTGGAGTCTCAAAATTCAACTTATAATCCAGATCTCTAATTATGTCCTTCAGTGTACAATGTCTGGACTAGTATCACTTGCCTGCCTCTTCAATGCTTCTATTTTTTTAGTATGATTTATTTTTGTTTCTAGTGTGCAATATTTATCTTATTTCCAAGTTTTTGTTTATTACTGTTTTTCTCCTGCGTGCAACCACAACACACACACACACACACAAATACAGACACAAAATTGAATTTAAATCAAGCTTTATCAGTTTTAGTCACAGCTGCATCTTAAACACATAGATCTGAGCCTGATGCCTGAAATGAGTAAGTACTAATTGAGTAAATGTCACTATTTCTGTTTAGTCTAGCTTTATCTTTAGTTTATGAAGAAAATTGAAAAATCAACAGTAAATTCAGCTATATACTTTATACTCAGTCTTATGTTTTTTCATAAAATGTTAGTAAGAGTTTAGTAAATAATTTTTGCAAGTGGTAATGCTGATTTAATCAAGTTTTTAGAAAAAATAGACTATCATCAGTGATAAAACCGTACCTTCTAAAACTCTCATGATATTTTAAATTGAGTATTATTGTGATTCAAGATAGTATGACTGAGGTGATTTTCTGTAAGTTAATGAAACTGCAATTTGACAATAAGAAAAGTATCTTTCTTGAAGAGGCATTCTGATGTTAAGATAGCTCTATCTATGAAATAACTTAGTGTAAGTAATTTGGGAAGATTGGGAGTTAGAGTAGAATTTAAATTTCTGTGGTCTCAGTTCACAGTATGATAGTCAATTTAACAATACTTATGAACTCCCCTTTTTTGCACTTCTCATAGTAAAATTATTATCAACTAGGTAGGTCTAAAAACATAATTAGATGTTAACCTGGTCACCATTCTTATGTATATACAATTCCAGACCTACAACCAATCTTTATATGATTTCACAGGAGCTTTTTTATTCTACACCACAGTGTGTGCCAAGAAATGCTTCTTTTCAGCCAGGGATTTAGCTCAGTCAGTGGCATAAGCACCTGCCTGGCAAGTTCAAGGTTGTGAGTTCGATCCCCGGCACCAAAAAAAAAAAAAGAGAGAATATATTTAGGTCCAGGGATTTTGCTCAGCAGCATAAACTCCTGCTTGGCAAGCATGAGGCTGTGAGTTAGATCCCTGGTACATTCCTCAAACATTGTAGCACCTTCCTGCATCAAGATAAGGTCATCTGAACCTTCTCTTCAAATATCCCTTCCTTTGGCCACTTGGTCTTTTAACCTCTAGAATAAATGTCACATCTTTTGAGAAATAAGTTTTGAGACTTGTCCCTCACAATTCAAAAGTAGATTTCCCTGTCCACTATGTTTCATAACAATCTTTTTTCTTGATTTTTAACAACACTTTATGTGTCTATTGTTGAACTTATTTGTTTCTTCAGTTTTTCCTGTTGTAATTAGACTAACATGACTGGTAACACACACCTTATATGCTTTATGTACCATGAAACATTCTTCATCAAGCATAGTATTTGTTTTAGATATATAACAAATAAAGAAGAAAACAATTCTTTTCTTATTATTTTCTCTTTTGTCTACACCAATATTATGAGAAACTGAATGAAAAACCATTGTTGGGATGAATTAAAAGCCTTGAGTTATAGTAATTGACTGAGGCTTAAATTAAGATCCAATGCACAAATGTCCTCTTTCAGTAAAATCAAAATATGATTACCCCAGACAGGCTTATCAGGATGGAAGGTGACTCCAAATAAAGTTATTTTAAAGTCAGAGATTCTTTGACAACTTACATAATTGTCAGTCTTTGTCTTAACATTCTTAGGGAACCTAGTACAGAATTTAAATTCTATAATTAATGAATGGGAGACAAAATTTTAGTAATTATGGCATCCAAGTATCATAATAAGAAGAGGTGTTACTAGTTAAAATGTAGAAAGACATGTATTTAGGACCCAAATAATGTAAAATATTTGTAAAATATTTTGGATCATCATTAAATTTGCTTATACACTTATTACATGAAAATGCTTTAAAAATTCATACTCACCTCACAAGGAGCAAGACAAAAGAAGCGCCTCCCAATGATGCAAAAATACTCATCAAAACTTGCACACTTAAATGCATGTAAAAAAGTTTTTTACAACCATCCTCTCTTGGGCATTCACCCAAGTGGGCCGAAAAATTTGTGTTGAGGAAACTCGATACTTTGATACAGCTACAGTTATAATACACCTAAAAAACAGTTTTTGAAATATTCCACAATAAATTTTCAAAACCTGGTAGAAAGTATATTTCATTATATTTAAGTAAAAGCTATCTATTTAAACTAATATATTTACAATTTAAACTAATAGATGCTCTTAAAAAATTATAAAAATATCTAACCCAATAACTAAAAGGCAAAATAGTTTTCTGGATACCTTTCCAGATAAGGAAATACAACACACTCTTAATATTAAATTCATTTATAAATTGAAATTGGGACAGAATTCAAATTAGTGTTTAAACTGTATATCATATAATTTTCTTATTCATATAAATTTTTTCAAAACATCTCTTCAACAAATTTTCTCTTCCTATAATATATTTATCTACTCACTTTAAAAATCTCAACTAGAGGGCCGGGAGTTTGGCTCAGTGAGTTAGGCACCTGTCTGACAGGCACGAGGTTGTGAGTTCAATCCCCAGTGCCACAAAAAAAAAAAAAAATCTCAAGTAAGTGTTGGAGACATGCTGTGGGGAGGGAATACCCACAGAAGGAAACAACATAATATTTTGAAATGTCAAAAGTCTGCAACTAGAGCTACCCATAAGAATGGGATGGTGCTTGGGGAAAATGAAGCCAGGCAAAGGTATTGTAATTCTATTATAATAGACAAAATAATACTCAAGAAAACACTTACAGGAAATAAAATAAATGACCTTGTTATCAGATTAGATCAGCACAACAGAATTACCAGACTAACAAAGCACAAAAGAAGAAAATTTAAGAATACCCGATTTAGACTTTGAATCAGAAAAGTAGTTTCCATAAAGGTGTCTTTAATGAATTGTGTTCCAATTCTAAGAAAAACTGATTTTTTTTCCTTTTTTTCAACTAAGAATGATGTAAAACAATTCTTTAATGAGCAAACATATTGGTCATAAAGCAATACTTCAGTACAAAGAATGGTGTATCAGAAAAGACAATTTATTCCTAAGAGTTTCTTAGAATGCCATGGAAGTAGCTTCAAATTATTGAGAAGATGATATATATATAGGAGGCATAACTCCCTTGAGTATTCCAATATCATGTTTCCTCCAGGCCTCCAACAGTGGACAAAGAAGGAATAAGAATTAAATGGCACTTTCAGTGAAAGCCCAAAAGCAAGGAATGTGAGTGGTGAGCTTTTAAGGACACTGTTTCAGGTCATCCTTGTTGTGCAAGTTTATTAAAGTATGGCCCACTTTCAGAAAATCTAGAATGCTTTATTCTTCAAGTTGACCATTCCTTTCCAAAGTACAATCTTTAGATTTATAGACAAGAGGATAATGAAAAATGTTTGAAAATCAACCATGAAAGTGTGTAGAAGAGAGCAATGCTCATAGCTGACTGTATGTCTAATGATAGTTATAGGGCAAGGTGTAGGAAATGATTACCCAATTTTGTGAGATGTTGAGTAGACTGGTCGTAAGGGCAGCACCATAAAGTGAGAACCCACATTTCACATAGAAAGAAAAGTTTTGAGTGAGGAAGAAGAGCATGGTACTTCATGAGGTATGTTGACAGTGTGTGAGGAGGATACTAACTTACCCTATGTAGAAGTGCCAGCTCTGACAAAATCAAGATTAGAAGACAAGAATTGGGCAGATAATTAAGTAGGAAGACTCCATAATTTCTTGGAAAGTCAAAAGGGTGGTCAGGTCAGAGTTAAATTAACCAGAATCCATATTCAAAATTATGCATATATTGCTTTATGTATATATAATGTTGTCCTAATGGGGCCTGTAGTGCCTTGGGCCTTTCCCCTGATGTCTAGAAGACAAAGTAATTCTAGTTCAAAGGAAATCATATACTTCAGTAAAATGAGATGCACCATAGAGAGTTTAAATATACTCATATTCCAAAAGGTTATATTCTTATAATCTCAAGGAAAAATTAATTAGATAATCTCAAAGTAGAATTCAAGTAACAGAAAAAACTGATTGAGATCCAAACAAGGTTTTTAAATGAAGTTTTGTGTGCACATCACGGCTATCACAAAAATAGAAAATACTAGACTCTGTTTCGTATATCATTTTAATGGGGAAATTAGTTATAGGAAGATCTGATAAGCGATTGTTAAATGTAAGTCTATGATCTTGGTCACAGAGTCGAACAAAGGTAATTCTAATACTTACATTAGAGTTTTCACTGCCACTTTTAAATTTGCATCCTGCCAGACAAGGTGACAGGTAAGTTATTCCATTGCTCCCACAGACAGGCTCCCACTGACTTTCATCACAATTGCAGTCTGAGTTACAAAAAGACAGTGGTACATTTTCATGAGATGTCACTGGGTTAAGTCTGGAAACAAGAAATGGATATAAACATACAGAAGAGGGAGACACAGGAGTAGAAGAGAGAAGAGGGAGGAAAATAGAGAAGACGGGAGTACATTATCTTGGTTGTAAATAATGAAGAAACAAATATAAGAAAAAGTTGTAGTGAGTGATCTCTAATTTTCTTTTATCTCTGGAATTTAACATTCTGTTATGCCATGTTATGATTTACTAAAGCCGAGTGAATGGGAATAATCAAAGACTGTTAGGAATAATAACAAGCAGAAACATAAATTAGGACTAGCTGACCATACCTCCAAGAGTGTGATGATAGTTGATAAAAGAAATGTGGGAAGACTGCAAAATTGATACCTTAGAGATCCCATAGTTTGAAATCTCAGAGCTTAACAGTAAATAGTTCTAATGGATATGCTTACTGCACTGTGACCTAAGGACTTTTGCTTGAATATGAAACTACCTAACCTTAAGATGCTAGCTGTAATCAGTAGATCTCCATTTGTATCAGAATCTGGCCTTTGACTTGGGGTAGACAGAAATACTAAGAATACTTGATACTATGTGATAGTAGTGGATAAGCAAAGATTTTCAAAGTCTAATATGAAATTTTGTGTAGCATATTTAGTATTTGCATTTACAATGAAACTGTACTGCATTTAACAGTGTTACTTTTCATAAAAAAAAAAAAGAATTCAGTAAAATGTCAGGACATGTTCTCATACACAGTTTTTAAACTCCAAAGAGAACCATAGATAAAGGTTGCTCAATCACTTTTGGAGACTATCATTTATATTACAATAATGACCCACCCAAATTTAGGACTTAAGACTAAGAAGTTTAGGATCAGTGGTGAAGACTAAAAATTTTGGGGTCAAAAACATTAAATTTGAAGGAGAATCTGTGAGAATGTTATGATATTTTTGGGTATATAATTTGTGGTTTTTTGTAAGCCTTAATTTCCATATCAATAAAATGAGGAAAAAAATACCCACCATTCATTGCAACCATCCAGACACATAAGTTATCATTGTTATAACTTTCTTTAAAGTAGAAATAAAAACCAAAGTTTTAGGTTTCAAGAAATATAAAGATTGCAAATTTGTAAGTAGAAATTCTCTAAATTATTTTTTTCCCTTAAGCTCAGGTGGAGCCTTGCATAAATTAAAAGAAAGTTTAGTTAAAATTGTTTTCTTCCCTAATTTCTCAGTCTTTTCATTGGATAGTTAGCAGATTGCAGGAGTGTACAAACCCATCATAGGTCAACGTTAAGCCAGCAACTGATTTTCTTTTACACATCAGAGGAAGATATACTAGTTGGAGGATGAAGCTAATGAATACAGTAAATAATGCAAATTTGCCAATTCCAACTATGGTTAATTTCAGTTTTTTAACGAGATATCCTCCTAGAAACATTCCAGTTGCCACAGTAGGAAAGATTATGACTCCTAGAAATATAAGAGAGAAACGCTATAAATATATAAGTATAGTTTTTCTAATATACCTTTACATATGAACACAATATCTATCAACACAATTCATCTACTTGTGTTTTTTCCAAAGCATAAGGGTGGCAGGTCAAAATGGAGAAGAGAAACAGTGCCAAAAATGAGGGTTTGACTTCTTTAATCATAAAGGCAATTAACAGAAAATATTTGTGTTTCAATAGGTATTTTATATCATCAAAAAAGTCACAAAAATGCATAATCCCTCTCCTTTGGGAATGGTTTCTATCATTTAGAATTCTTTACATTTTCAAACTAAATAGCACTTGAAAACCCACAACTTGCATTCCTTAGAATTAAGTCTTTGAATTAATATGTATTCCATGTTTGTTAATACAAATGAACACACAAGTCTACATACTGTATTTAAATGTTGGATTTCTTTTATAAATTTTTTATTTCAGTCACCTGTAGAGCTATTAAAGAAGAAGACTCCTCTAGCAAAAAATTCTAGCTGGGTTATAGGAAGTCAAAGCCTAACCTTGACAGTTAAACTTTACATTAAGTTCAATCAGAGAATTATGCAATCCTGATGCAGTACTTTAAGAAAGTCATTTTCAAATTATTCATTTTTATATACTTATGATATTGTTACACATCACTTGATATATATTAAAATCAGTAAATATGCAGTTAGTATCTATAGTATTTTTATTAATTTTTTGTAATAATCAGGTTTCAGTAAGCCATTTTATATAGGTATTGTAATATAAAATTCTAAAGTAAGAATTTATTTAAAATCATGCATATTTTAAGGGTTTGTTTAGAGCAGCTTCCCTTTTGAAAACATTAATGGCCTAGTTTTGTAAGTAGTTCAGTTCTCATTTTAAAATCCATGAATTATAGAATTGTATTGATTGCATTTTAAAACTATTTGTTTTAGTATCTCAGCACTAAACTATAAAATCTAACCGTATAAATACAATGTATAAATGTTCCACTCAGCATGCTACTTTTCCGTTAGAAACTCCTATAACATAAGCTGCAACTTCAAGGGCGAAACAATGACTGACATATTCAATAAGATTCGAGACAGTATATGGAAATTATTTACTGAAATATAAAATCCTACTCTCAATAAATTGTCATTTGGAATACAACTACTCATTATACCTCAATTATCAAGGAAACAGAAACAAAATATGTCTTACCCATAAAAAAGTTAGCCTGAGATGCTGTCAGACCATACTGTTGTTCCATGTACTTAAGGATGTAAGTAATTGTACCAGCCAAATGACTGGCTGATATCAATGTCAAAATTGCATACAAAATAAAAAGGTGATTGGTAAGAAGACATTTCATAGACCTTAAAAAACCTTAAAATAACAAAAATAAAGACACTTTTAATATAAAGCAAGTTAAACACGTTACTATGACAATCAGTGTTATATAACATATGATATGTCATGTAAGATAGACATTAATACATTTAGAGTTTTAAAAAATACATTTAGAGTTAAGCATTGGTTTCCTGAAACACTACTGCCACATTTTAAAAATATATTCCTTTGCTATTTTCCATATATAGTTTAGCAAATTTTGCCCCCAAATTAAATTCTACATATGCATTGTTTTTGTGTTGTGTTTTGTGCTTGTAATATTTACTTATTCCTGATATTTTACCATAAGCTGCATACATAATAATTCATTCAGTATTTGTTCATTCAGCAAAATTTGGTGCTCAGATGGGTACCAAGCAACATGCTAAGTTCCTGAGGAACAAGTTAATTCATCATGCAGTGTGTCTCAGAATTAGCAGCATATAACTGTTATATTAATAACTACCAAACACAAATATTAATTATAAAAATATTAAAAATTCACAAAAATAAGAGCACTGAGGTCCAAAAGTAATAAAGTCCAATTTAGCATAAGGTTTAAAATATCTTGTGACCAGTTCCATGGCTTTTCTGCCAAATAAATCTAGCAGTATTATAAATTGTCTGTCTGAAAATCTAGGAAGAAATGGCAGAGGACAAAAATATTGAGTCTCAAGGGATAGTATGATAGGAAAATAGTAAAACAACCTATGCCCATAAACAGGTATGTAAGAAACTAATACATTCTCTCCACATCAAAAATTATTTACTGAGTCAGTGATTATCAGTTCAACCAGCTATAACTGAAGTTAAAGATAGAAGGACATAGAAAAACAGGAGGACATATTAGAATTAAGCAAGACAAAACTAAATATTGCTTTTGGGTGATAAATGTTATAGGCATTGAAAGATCTTACTTTTTATATCTTTAAAGATTTCTATTAGATATGAACAAAACTAACGTTTTCATTTAATATTAAATAAGAAATAGCTTTGTTTCTTTGTATTAAGAAAAAAGAGCATTAGGACAAGGGCTAGCAAGAGAGAAAACAAGGTGGGAACATTTATAACAGGAGTAACTATTTAAAAAAAAAACATTAGCCAAAAACTAAAGTTCTCTCCACAGGATTTCCCAAACAGAAAGACCCATCATTGATTTGTGAGGCATCCTAAATGAGTTATGACATTTGATTAACAGAAATAAGCATAGAAATTCATCAGATCATTGAATTTTTGAAGTAAATGAGACCTTACACATAATCATGATTCATGATGTATCTCTAATACATGAATTTAAGCAATTTCTCAGTTTTGAACAGCTCTCATTGTCTACACACTGTTTTGTAATGAATTAAAATCTTATTTTATATCTCTCTAACCCTTCAATCATAGTTTTTGGCAACCTATAAAGCAAATTCAATATACTTTCTTCTTACTATGTATTCTTAGTTATTTCATCCATTCCTAGTAGACATACAACTACAGTCTTCTTTGCTGTTCAGGTCTCTACCCAACAAAAATGTTAATGTTTATAACTGTCTTGTTTTTGCACCTTCAGTTTCCTCTGTGTTCTTTTTACTGATACAGCCAAACCTAGTTCTTAAAGGTTTAAGCAATCCACTACTATTTATGAATGTGATACAGCAAAGTAGAAGCATCGCATGTATAAAAAATGAAAATTTCAACAATTCATAATGGCTGAATAGAGGAGGAACCATGTTGGTTATAGTCAGAGGAAATCAGCTAAAACACAGGTAATTAGGTGAAAAGGAGGGACATACATCGTGATGCCAAAATCAATCTGAAATAAGGGACTTGCAGATCAAACAAAACATAGATATATGATTTTATAAAACGGTGAACCAGTGGCCAGTGGCACTTTCACCTGTGTGCTGAGCAGGAATAACCAAGAAGTATCCAAGTAACTGATGGACTGCAAAAGTATAGCTAACTCAAAACACACAGGATAAATTTGGTGTATAAGGCCCCTTGCCTCTTTTGCCTTCCTCCACACAGAAGACACTATAGTTTGGCAGCAGATTTCACCAGCATGCACAGGGGCTAGTGACCAGGAAAGTGCTCCCACCCCAATAGGCCGTCAGCTTTTCATTCTGTGTCTTAGTGGCGAACTGGAATCCCTAGTGACAACGAGGTTAAGGACTTCAGCAGAGGCAGGTCACAACCTTTCATGCCCTGTGACCAATGGCTTGAAAGAGGGACACAGGCACATGGATTTAAATGGCCTTGGAAGTTCAGCAGTTTACCCACTAGAGAGGATACTGAAAGGAGACCAAGCAGCTTTCGGCTGTCTACATTGTGGCAACAGCACCCAACCTCCTGACATGAAACAAACACACAGAGACATGCCAGTGAGGGTGGAACAGAAGAGTTTATGAAAGACTTGGAAGACCTACTGTACATGGAACTGAGATCATCCGTGTGCTGTCCCTCCCTGCAAGTACTACAGCACCTGATACAGCCATGTAGAAGTAAGCAAGGTAAGAGGAGAGTGGGTTACTGAAGGACACACTCAAAATTGCTGATTGAAGAACAGCTCCAGACCCTACATCCAGAGGTCAAGATCAGCCCATGCCCAACATTAATCCTATTGTAGATCTGGCAGGGTATTCCAGCAGTTTTGAGTTCTGACTTGGACACTACCACAGAACTATGAATGCCAAGTGAATTTTATTACATTTTTGTTCCTTTTATTATTGTTATATTTTGAATGTATTTAGGTCTTTACCTTTATCTTTGTACTGTTCTATTCATTTTCTTTCTCTCTTTCTGGAATTATTCCTCTTGATTTTATGATATTTTCATGTGAGTGAACATTGTCTCTAGTCTTTCTGGTTCACTTTGATATTCTTTTGCTTTCTCCTTCATTCTTTCTCTCCTGCCTTCTCCAGTTTCCCAAAGCTTCAGTGATCATCCTTTGTCTTGTAGCCTTGTTTTTACTATATTTATCCTCATTTATCTCTGTGTTTTGTGCCCTATCCCACTTAAATTTCCCCACCACAAGTTAAAATCTGTCTACTAAGGGGAAACTATTTGTACAAAAGTTCCTCGTTTATGTTGGATTTGTTATGTAACTGTAGACATTGTTCCTATGCTTAAATGTACCAAATTAAGAGTTACCACAGTTTGTCATTTTCTAGACTGTGCTTGATGGTATCCTTATTGCTCATTATACTACTTTATCCAGGATGTCATACCTGTTACAGTCAGTTCCTCTCCTTTGTATGACAACACTGTGATTTTCTGGGATCTTAACCACCACCAAGCTAGTTTAGTATCAAAGAACCAACATCTCTTCCTTAATAAATTGGGAAGGGAGGATATTTTGAGAGACTCAAAGACCAAGAATCACCTACCTAGAGGACATTTTTGAGTAACAGACATTTCCTAGGAAAGCCTTCATACTAATGATAAAGATATCTACCATAAGAAATTTACAAGCACCAACACAGAAAAAGATAAACATACAGAAAATAAAAAGACACAGAGAAAAATGCAACTCTAGACTTCTAACCCTACCAGTACAACTAGAGGAAACAAGGTAGAGGAAATCAGAAGCCAGCCACCTGATTTTTCTAAAATGATAGCACCAGAATTTTAAAAATCAGATGAATGTGGTTATGGAGCAGATAATCTCCCAGGTTAAAAAAAAAAAAGAAGTGACAATAAAAATGTAGGACTTTTTCAATGAATCTAGAGTAGACACAGATTTTAAAAAAGAACAGATAAGGAAAATGATGGAAACCAGGAATGATTAACATAGAAAAGAAATGGAATCCATGAAAAGGATTCAAACTGATAATCAGGAGATTAAAAATTCCATTCAAATAAACTCAACTGGTTGAATGAAGGGGAGGACAGAATGTCAGATCTAGAATACAGAATTTAGGGCACCAACCACAAAAAGCAACATATCTTAAAAATAGCAACAAACCGGGAAAAACCAATCCAACAGCTGGAAAATGATGCAAAGTAGAACAACATAAAATGGATCAGTCGATGAGAAACCCAGAGAAATCATAAACACCATTAAGAACCTGTTCACAGAAGTAATGGCAGAAAACTTTCCAAACATGGAAGAAAGAATTTGACATACAAATAAGTGAGGTCTATAGAACTCCAATTATCCATGGCCAAAATAATCAAGACTCCAGAAAGTCAACACAAGGAGAGAATATTAAAAGTTGTTAGAAAAAGAAAACAAATCTCCTCTAAAGGAAAGCCCCTCAGAGTCACAGCAGAATTCTCAAGACAAACTCTTAAGTCAAGAAGAGTTTGGAGTGAAATATTTCAAGTCTTCAAAGAAAACAACCTCCAACTCAGATTGATGTGCACTCCAAAACTACCTTTCAAAATAAATTGATAAATAAGATACTTCCATGACAAAGAAAAACTAAAGAATTTCATGACCAGCAAATCACTTTTACAAAATGCTCTGAAGGATATTTTAAAAAGAGGTAATGAACTGAGATGAATGTGATCATCATTTATATTTAAATTGTGCCAATAAAATCTGATTTAAAAAGAAAGAAATAATGAAGACCAAAATTCCAAGAGCACCAAAATAAATAAGCCACAAGGCAAGTAAAGCTACTAAGCAGAAGGAAAAGACAGGGAACCAACAGCATGATAATAATATGAGAAGAATAAGTCAAACATACCAATTATAACCATCCATGCAAAAGGTCTGAATACACCAATGAAAAAATGCAGACTAACAGAATGAATCAAGAAACAAAATGCGACAATATGAAGCATATGAGAAACACATTAAACTCAAAAAGAAATTTATATACTGATAGTCAAAAGATGGAAAACAATACTGCACATGATAAGAACCTAGAAAAAAACCAGAGTTAGCTATTCTATTTGCAGCCGACATGAATTTCAAGCCAAAACTGATCAAAAGAGACAAAGAAATTGACTAGGTACTTCTGAAGGAAAAAACCCAAGAAGCAGAGGTAACTGTCATAAACTTATTTACCAAATACCAGTGCACCCAATTTTGCAAAACAGATACTAATGGACATGAAAAATCAAATAGGCACTAACACAATGTTAATGAGGGGTGAGTGTCAATACCCCACTGTTAAAATTGGATCACCCAGACAAAAAAATCACCAAAGAAATATGAGAATTGAACCAAACCTGTGAACAAATGGAGTTGCAGATGTCAACGGAGTGTTCCACTCAACAACATCACAATACACATTCTACTCAGCTGCACATGGGATGTTTTCAAAAATAGACCACATATTAGCCTATGGAGCATGCTTAGGTAAATGCAAAGGAACTGAAATTATCCCGTGTATATTAACAGAACACAGTGCACTAAAACTGGAAATCAGTGGCAAAACAAACTATAAAATCTCCATAAATACCTGAAAATCAAATAAAAGCCTACTGAACAACCAGTGTGTCACAGATTAAATTAAAGAAGAAACTAAATTTTATCTACAATTAAATGATAATACAAATACAACACACCAGAACATATGGGGCACAATGAAACCAGTACTATGAGGGAAATTTAGAGTGGTGAATTGTCATACCAGGAAGACAGAATGAGCTCAAATAAACAGCCTAATTTTGATCTTCAAACTTTTAACAAAGAAGAATGAGTCAACCCCAAAGCTCATAAGAGGGTGGAAATTATAAAGACTAGAGAAAAAATTAATGTAATTAACACTAAGAAAACAACATAAAGAATCAATCAATCAAAGAGCAGATTCTCTTAAGGATTAAGTAAAATTGACAACCAAATTTATCAAAAAAAAAAAAAAGGAAAGAAGACTCACATCCTTGCAATCAGCAATGAAAAGGATAAAATCACAACAAAACTTGCAGAAATTCAAGTCATCAAGACCTACTTGAGAAAGTTTACTGTAATAAGATGGAAAACTGACTCTGAGTATAGCTCAGTGGCTTAAGCACCTACCTGACAAGCACAACACCCTGAGTCCAATTCCCAGTACCAAAAAGAAAAAACAAGATGTAAAACACAGAAGAAAAGGACAGATTCCTACTCATATAAATTACTGAAGCAAAATCAAGAAGATATAAAAAATTTAAATTACTCAATATCAGTCAACAAAATTGAAAACATAATAGAAAAATTTCGAACAGAAAAAAAGCCAAGATTCTGATGCATTCATTGCTGAATTGTAAATAAATTTAGAGAAGACCTAATGCCACTACTTCACAAACTCATCAGTGTAAAAGAAAGGGTAGCTCTGGTAGCCTTGGGAACCAGGTAGAGCCTCAGTGATGATCTGGATTTAAGGACCTGATGTCCTGTGTTTCGGGTGGTTTGGAGAAGGCATAGGGGCAACTATAGATCATTTACTTGACTAGACCTTTTGGCCTCAGTTTCATGAAGAAATGAAAAGAGGTAGGTATATGTGCCTAATAAAAACACTGAACTAGCTGGGCATGGTGGTGCATGACTGTAATCCCAGCACTCAGGAGGCTAAGGCAGGAGGATCATTGCAAGTTTGAGACCAGCCTTGGCTCAAGGCCAGCCTGAACTACATAATGAGATTTTGTCTCAAAAAAAAAAAAAAAAAAAAAAAAAAAAAAAAAAAAAACCACTGAGCTCCAGAGAGAGCCACATGGAGTCTTGGTGGTGTACTTTAGCCCAGCCCCTCCCACCAAGCCTATGGGAATCCAGGCGAACAGCAGAAGACTAACAGCCCAGCCCCTCCCAACAGGCTCCCAGGACCCAGGCACTGGAAGACACAGGGCCTGGTGCCTCCCAGAGTGGGGCTGCTGGGATCCAGGTAAAAAGATCCATGGAAAGGCACAGAGACTGGCAGGAACATCAGCCACACAGCAGGGCCCCCAGACAGGTTGCACAGTGTGAAATTATCAGACGCAACAGTAACAATATGAGCTAACAGGTGGTAAGTTAGGTGAACCAGCATTGTGCTTGGGAGCAAAGGCACACAGAATAGAAGCAGGCAGGCAGGGCTTCCCTTTTTCTCTCTTTTTCTTTTTCTTTCTTATCTTTTTTTCTCTTTTCTAAATGGCTGGTCAAAACAACAAAAGAAAACTAATCCCATCCCCCAAAGCCAGAGACCAAATCAGAAAATTCCTTGCTTATTCCCTCATTCTCTCTATTCTGCCCTCTTCTCTAGTTTCCAAAAGTTTGTGTGATCTTCTTTTATCCTCTAACCTGGTTTCCACTTTCTTTTCAGTTATCTTTGTGTTATCCACTATCTTTCTTAAATTTCTCCACCACAGGGCAAACCACTCTGCCTAGCAGAAATACATTGTATACAGGCTCCCAATTTACAATCGATTCTGTAATATAGCAATAGATTTGCTCTTATGGTTAAATGTACAAAATTCAAAATTACCAGTTTGTCAGTTTCTAAACTGTGCTTGATGTTATTGTTATTGCTGATCATAATAATTCGGCTAGGATGCCACATCTGTTTTAATCAGTTGTTCTCGCTTCTTTAACAATACTGGTAAGTTCTGGGTTAATAACCTCACCACAGTCCAGTACCGAAGGACTGTAGACTGAGCCAAACAGATATGAATATCTCTCTTAATTAATCAGAAAAGTATGATATTAGAAATGAAGCAAACCAAGAAGCTTCTACACACAGAAGATATCCCCAAAGAACAAACCTTATCCAGAGAGGCCTTGATACTAGCGATAAAGCTGCCTACTACAAAAACTTCTAAGGATGAACACAGAAAAAAAATATTGAAATAGAAAAATGACAAGACACACAAGCAACATGCAACTTCAGATCTCCAGCTCACCCAGAACAAGTCCAGGAGATATCAAGATACAGGAAAATAAAAGACACACACCTGACATTTCTGAAATGATAGCCACTGAAGTAAGAAAGAAATCCATGAATCAGATCAGAAATAATGCCTCAGGTAAAAAAAGAAATGTCAGCATTTATAAAGAGGTTGCTCAGCAAATCTAGAGTAGATAGAGATAAAAAAATAAATGATATGAAGAGGTCACTATCAGAAAGAAATACAATGCATGCAATGAATTCAAATGAGTATCTGAGAAATAAAAAATTCCATTGAAAGCTGGCAAAATCACATGAATGAAATTGAAGCCATACTTTCAGGCCTTTAAAGATATGACCTTAGCTAGCAATCATGAAAGGAAAGATCTCCTGAAAAGAATGAAAGATGAGGAAATAACAATTTAACAACTGCAAAATGATATAAATAAAAATAATATAAGAAAATTGGTGTCAATGAAAAACCAGGAGTCAACACAAATGACAAAAAAATACTATTTGCAGAAATAATAGATCAGGTTCAGGGGTGTGGCCATGTGGCAGGTCCTAGAGGTTGTGAACATGCCCAACCAGGAGCAAGGCCCTGGCACTATACCCCTGGGACTTGTTCAGGCTTGCCCCGTGCTCCAGAGGCTCTGAACTCCTAACAGCCAGACTCAAGGTTCTGCTGGTACCTCATTCCGAGGTGTGCTCTGTCTAACCACCTGGGTCCTGGAGATTCCAAACTCCACCCAGCCAGGCTCAAGGTCCAGTGACACATCCCAGGGCTGCATCTCTGCTAGCTACCTGGGTCAGAG
Organism: Dasyprocta punctata; assembly: GCA_004363535.1. NCBI lineage: Eukaryota > Metazoa > Chordata > Mammalia > Rodentia > Dasyproctidae > Dasyprocta > Dasyprocta punctata. Next base: position 25,150 of record RJWM01026555.1, read on the forward strand.
GAGTTCTGAACGCTACAGAGCCAGGTTCTAGACCCCAGCAACAAGCTCCATGGGTGTGACCCTGATAGCTACAGGGAGGATACAAACTTTGTCCAACCCTGCGTCCCAGAGGAACCCGACAAAATACATCAGGGGAACATGCAGTCAGCCTCACAGACCACAGAACACAAGGATCCAGCGCTATAATCTGGGGGTGTGCCCTGACTAGCTATGGGGATATCGGAGGATTGAAGCTCTAGCAAGCACAGTGTTCCAGTGCAATCCATCAGGAGGCTGCCTGCCCAGCCACACAGTTCCCAGAAGAAAATGACAAAATGAAAGACCAAAACAGAGTCTTAAACCCCACCCCACTGAGAACAAACCCAACAGACACTGAAATGGAAGACACTGGGAGTCACACAACTGAACTTTCTGAAATGATAGCAAGTGAAGTAGAGCAACAATTCCATGAAGCTATAGAGAAACTCAAACCAGAAATAATCTCTCAGCTAAAAATTGAAATGACAATCATTATGAAAGAAATGCTGTGTGTATCTAAAGAAGAGCAAGATAAAAAATAGAAGAACATAAGAAAATGATGGAAACTTTGAATGAACAATGTAAGACACAAATAGAATGCATGAAACAGCTTCAAAGGGAAATTCAGAAAATGAAAAATTCCATGAAAGTTGGCAAAATCACTTGAATGAAGCTGAAGATAGAATCTCAGATCTTGAAGAGAGCATGGAAGCCTATGATTATGAAAGAAAAGATCTCTTAAAAATAACAAGGAACCAAGAAACAACAATTCAACAGCTGCAAGATGATGCCAAGAGAAATAACATAAGATTAATAGACATCAATGAAAAAGCAGGGGTCAATACTAAGGGCCTGTGAAGACTATTTGCAGAAATAATAGCAGAAAAATTGCCAAACATGGGAAAAGAATCTGAAATACAGGTAAGTGAGGAATACAGAACCCCAATTAACCATAACCAAAATAAATTTCACCCAGACATATAATAACTACAGTATCAGAAATACAGCACAAGAACAAAATACTAAAAGCTGTCAGAGAAAAGAAACAGATTACCTATGAAGGAAAGCCTATCAGAATCATGGCAGACTTCTCAACACAAAACTTTAAGTCAAGAAGAGCTTGGAGTGAAATATTTCAAATCCTGAAAGAAAACAACTTTCAACCCAGATTGATGTACCCTGCAAAACTATCCTTAAAAATTCATGGAGAAATAAGATACTTTCATGACAAAGAGCAACTGAAGAAATTTATGGCCACCAAACCAACAATACAAAGAGTACTGAAAGATGCTCCAGAAAGAGACAAAGATAGCCACAATCTTAAGAAAAACAACAAAAGGAAACCACTAAACAGGGCAAACAATTAAACAGAAAATGTAGAAAACCAACAACAGAAAGATATCATGACAGGGATGAGCCAGTACATATCAGTTATATCAATCAATGTAAATGGTCTCAACTCACCAACAAAAAGAAACAGACTAGCAGAGTGGGTTAAGAAGCAAAACCCAATGATATGCTGTGTACAAGAAACACATTTCACTCAAAAGGAAATTCACAGACTAAAAATCAAAGGCTGGAAAACAATACTCCATGCAACAGGAACCCAGAAAAGAACAGGGATGACTATTAAGTTTGCAGACAATGCGAACTTCAAACTGAAAATGACCAAAAGAGATAAACAAAGTCACTACATACCTGTTAGGGGAAAAATTCAAGAGGAAGAGATTACAATCATAAATATATATGCACCAAATATGAGAGCATGCAACTATGTAACACAATTCTTAATAGACATGAAAAACCAAATAAACAATAATACAGTTATAACAGGGGACCTTAACACCCCACTGGCACAGAGAGACAGATCAACCAAACAAAAAATCAGCAAAGAAATAACAGAACTGAATCAAACTTGTGAACAAATGGACCTAGTAGATGTGTATCGAGTATTCCACCCATCAACATCAGAATACAAATTCTTCTCAGCTGCACATGGGTCACTCTCTAAAATAGATCATACACTGGTCCACAAAACATGCTTAAGTAAATGCAAAGGAACTGAAATAATTCCATGCATATTATCTGACCATGGCACAGTAAAATTGGAAATGAATGACAAAAAACCCACAAGAACCCCATAAACACATGGAAATTAAATAATACTCACCTAAACAATAAATGGGTCACAGAAGAAATTAAAGGAGAAATTAAATAATATCTACCATTGAATGAAAATGCAAATACAAATTGCTGGAGCCTGTGGACACAATGAAAGCAGTCCTCAAAGGGAAATTTATAGCACTCAACTCCCATATCAGAAAAATGGAAAGAACACACATAAACAATCTAATGATGCCCCTAAAAATTCTACAAAAAGAAGAATAAGTCAAGTCCAAAGCCCAAAGAAAGGAGGAAATTATCAAGGTCAGAGCAGAAATAAATGCAATTGAAACTAAGAAAAACAATACAAAGAATTAATGAATTGAAGAGCTGCTTCTTTGAAAGAGTAAATAAAATTGACAGTCAACCTTATCAAAAAGAGGAAAGAAAAAACTCAGATTCATGCAATAAGAGATGAAAAGGGTGAAATCACTACAGAACCTGTGGAAATACAGAAGATCATCAACACCTACTTCAAAAACCTTTACTCACATAGATTCGATAGCCCAGAAGAAATGGACAGACTCCTAGGAACCTATGAATTACCAAAGCTGAATCAAGAAGAGGTAAAACTGCTGAATAACCCAATCTCAGCCAATGAAATTGAAAATGTAATTAGAACATTACAACAAAGAAAGGCCCAGGTCCTGATGGGTTCACTGCTGAATTCTACAAGAAATTTAGGGAAGACTTAATGCCAACACTTCTCAAACTCTTCAATGAAATTGAAAGGGAAGTAAGTCTCCTTAACTCACTCGTGGAAGCAAGTATTACCCTCATACCAAAACCAGAGAAAGACCCAACCAAAAAAGAAAACTACAGACCAATCTGCTTATGAACATAGATGCAAAAATCCTCAATAAAATACTGGCAAATAGAATACAGCAAGTTATCAGAATGATCATACACTATGATCAAGTGGGATTCATCCCAGGAATGCAGGGATGGTTCAACATATGCAAATCAATAAATGTAATACACCATATCAACAGGGTCAAGGACAAGAACCACATCATCATTTCAATAGATGCAGAAAAAGCTTTTGACAAAATCCAACACCCATTCATAATAAAAACTCTACAGAAAATCGGAATAGATGGTCTCTACCTCAACCTGATAAAAGCCATATAACATAAACCAACAGCCAACATCTTACTAAATGGAGAAAAACTGAAAACTTTCAACCTAAAATCAGGAACAAGACAAGGATGTCCATTATCACCACTTCTATTCAATATAGTTCTGGAAATATTAGCCAGAGCAATTAGACAAGAGAAAGAAATAAAGGGAATAAGGATAGGAAAGAAAGAAGTAAAATTATCATTATTTGCAGGTGATATGATACTCTACCTAGAAGACCCCCAAAAACCCACTAAAAGACTTCTAAATGTAATAAGCAAATTCAGTAATGTTGCTGGATATAAGGTTAACACGCAAAAATCAATAGCATT
>RJWM01026556.1:0-27789 GCA_004363535.1 Dasyprocta punctata
TGTTTCAAATAGGAATCATGTTCTGTACCCAAACACTATATTGTTTGTAATTTTCTGACACAGACTGCTGTCATCAAATTGTCATGCATTCAAAAAGCTTCCTTGTAGAAGGACTTAGTGGTGATTTGAAATATATAGTATACTAAGTATACATTAAAAAGGAACTATGAAATTATGGAGAAAATTATGTGTTAACACTTTGAGGTCACACTAATTTGAATAAGATGAATTCTCACTACTTCTTCTGATTTGGTGATCATCATTGTCATTACCTAAAGTAGGATTCATTTAGTAGTTGAACAGCTAATCGGAACAACTACCATTTGTTGAACACTTACTCTACGCTAGGAGTTTGACTTAATTTCATTCAGTTTCTTACTGAGGCTGCTTGATGGGAAACTGAGGCATAGAGCAGTTTTCAGCTAAGGACTTCCGTTCCCATTACCTAAAATTAGGGGGGCAGTGTTAAAACCGACTCATTTGATTCTCGTGTGTGCATACCTAACTATGCTCCTCTACTGATTCTCAAAGTATAAAAAGACAGGACTGTGTTTGTTGCTTCTAACCTGCCAGCTCACAGCTTTCAACATCAGTATCTGCTAGTAGCTATTTTATTGTGAAACTTGCACAGTTGTTGTTCCCCAAGATTACCCTGCATCCCCAGATGAACCTCTAGTCTGGCAGGTCCCATATTCTGGTTCTCACTAAAAAGTCTCCACACTAGAAAAACAAGAGGCATATTTATAACTCTCTCAAAAACTATTAAAACCAGAGGAGAGGGGGGAAAAAAAAAGCCAAGTGACGCAGTTTTGCAAATGTGAACAAAAGATTAGCCCCAATTAACTCAACCCTTGTTTCTGAATGATTTCACACTAGCAAGGGCAAAAATTCTTGGCTATGTTAAGCACATTTGGATGAAGCATCAAGTTTCATAGAAATCATCCCCAGATCGTTGTTGTGTTTCTGGCACGTTAATACAACCAACTCATCAGCAGAATGAGCAAACCCTTCTTGCGCCAGAACCAGGCTTCCTTTGATGAAACAGAGCCATGGCAAGCTGTTCTCCGGGATCTGGGGAAGAGCGGAGTGAAGCAGGCGCTGTGCCTGTTTTGCTTTTGAATTCATTTGGCCCTGATAAGTACGGAATTGTAATAGATATTTAACGCCATGGAGAGAGTATTAATGGAATAGCAGTTTCAGGTACTTACTGCTTTGTCTCTTAAGTGCAGGATGCTTTCTCTAAATTCCCTAAACAACACACACATTCACATACCATTTCAGTCCATACGAATTCACATGAATTTCTTCCTTGTAACCTAAATGGGTGATAGAAGAAAACACGAATGAACCAATCCACAATGGAAATGGGAAGCAAAGCAGCTGATGTTAATTTCAGAGGCGCCTGCATTCACTCAGTCACTGAGGTACACCCACGATTGTATATGGATTGGGGTGCTATGTGTGTGGGTAGCCAGCAGCAATGCTGTGCCAGGCCTCGGCTGACAAAGGAGACCTAGCAAGCAGAGAAGGTGGGGAAGGAGGGATAAGAGAGATTATCCCTTTCTCCAGTATTTCAAAAAACACTACTTCTCTATTAAGCAAAGAAAACAGCTTGTCAGCCTGCAGGTAGTATATTCCTTGTCAAATATCTCTGACATCTAGAAAAATTACACCAAGTATATCCGGTATATGATTCTCTTGAACCAAGATGATTGTCTTCAAGAGTAAATTGTGTCAGACTGGGCATGGTGGCACATGCCTATAATCCCTACACTTGAGAGGCTGAGGCAGGAAGATCACCACAAGTCTGACACAAGTCTGGCTACATAGTGAGTACTAGCCCAGCCTGAACTACATGGCAAGACCCTGTCTCAAAAAACACAATGCAAAACAAAAAATGAGTAAATCCGTCTTTGAGACTAAAGGAAGTAGGGAGGTCCTCTCTGGAAGCCATAATACTTCTGACCTACAAGAATGTATTATTGGCTCCTGTGGCCTAGGGTTGACTAAATTGCACACTTGTTTCTGGGAGGAATGGAAGAACTTGCCTAGAGCCACAACGGGAGGCTATGAGAGGAGGAGTTGCCATAGTTGCAGGAAGAAAAGAAATGGATATAGGGATGTAAGTATATTCAAATGTAAAATTGTCCCTCAGCTGGTCTGGGTTATGAAATTCTTGAATTAAACCATCTTATATCCTGTAGAAAAACAAATGTCTACCAGACAAAGGAGAAAACAGAAATATGTAGATCTATGTAGACTATCTTTTAGTTGAGGCTTTAAAAAAATCTACCCAAGCTCAGGGATTTAGTTCAGTAGTATAAGTGCCTGCCTGGCAGGTGCGAGGTTGTGAGTTTGATACCCAGTACCAAAAAAAAAAAAAAAAAAAAAGAAAGAAAGAAAGAAACAAACAAACAAATATCAGCCAGGTGTGGTGGCACATGTTTTTAATCCCAGCACTTGGGAAGCTGAGGCAGGAGGATCATCGTGAGTTTGAGACAACCCTGGGCTACAAAGTGAGTTCAAGGCCAGCTTGAACTGGATAGTGAGACCCTGTCTCAAAAAATAGGGCCGGGGATTTAACTCAGTAGTGGAAGTGCCTGCCTGACAGGTGCAAGGTTGTGAGTTCCAAAATAAATAAATAAATAAACAAATAAAAATAAAAATAAAAATAAAACTATCCAGTATGGTTGTTACTGAATTCCACTGCAGTCAATTCCAAAAACCTCTTTTGTTTCTTGGCTTGCACAGAGAAATCAATTTAAGTGACAAACTGACACATGAACTACACTCTCACATTTAACTGAAATAATTTCGCTCTCCTATTAAATATATTTAATTATATTTGTTAATTTATAACATGTTGAGTTACTTAATACATTTATTTAGTTTCTTTTGTCTTGACTATGGAAGGGCAAACATGCAGAAATAATCAGTCATCTCTCAGACTCCTCTTTCCTTGTCAAGAATAGAAAGAGGAGGCAGGCTGAGATTTGTAGCATTTCCATTTAGTGTTTAAATTACTTAAGAAAATACCATACACTGACAAGGCCAGAGAGAATAATCCCCATTCTTTTGTGCCATTCGGTTATGGTGTCATGACCCCACCAGGGAGCTCACCGTGCTCTCTGAATGAACTAACATGACTGAGTTGGGGACAAAATATCTTCTGAGTCACACGTCCCTGCAGCCATAATGCGAGTGGCAACCAGCTCTGGCTTTGCTGTACCCTTTTGACCACAGCCTCTTCATTCCGGCTCTGGCTTTGCTGTACCCTTTTGACCACAGCCTCTTCATTCCGTTCTGGGTAGACCCCCCTCACCTAGAGTGAAGAAATACAGCAAAATGTCTCCATTTGCTGGTGGTAATGGACTGTGTAAGGGATACAACCTCTTCTTCCACCCAGAGAAGCTTCTTTCAAAAGATGTGGGCAGCCTGCTTTCTACCTGGGACAGAGGATCAAGCACATTTGGTTATTGAATTCACAAGGCTTTGACTTTCATCTCGCCTAAAGCCTCACCAGAGCTAGTGAGGGAGGCAGGATAGAAGGAGCTCATTGTGGTCTGGAGGAGTTTATATTCGTAATGCCAGGGGAAAGTTCCTGGAATTCTAGTAAGTAAATTCCAACTTACCACTTTCAGTGCAACCCACAGTGAGAATAAAGAGACAAAGACATATCTGCAGTTGTGGGAAGCCAAGGCGTCCTCAGTCCAGTTGGAACAATAGCTAACCGGAACAGAGGCTATGCTCCAGGGCTGAACCCAGGTATTATTAATTTGTGAAGAGGGGCGTGGCTCAGGTTGAGTGACTGTGAGAATGGTTGGAAGTACGTAAGTACTGTGAACTGGGCTAGGTAGGAGGCACAATAGCACTTCTGTAATATGCAGACAGAGGTATGTGGAAAGTACCAGATTCTGGTAACAGGTTGCCTCTAAGTTTGGAGGAATTTTCATAACACAGTTTGAGGAAGTATCCTGTGCTGTGGGCTGGCTGCTTCAGCTCTGATGCCTGGTCTTTAATGCCCTGGGACCTCACTGCCACTTTCTGGAAGCTCAATCCCAGTAGACAGCTCTGTGTCTCTCAACCTAGCTCTTGCTTAGTAGTAGGGAGCTATAGACGGGCATCACTGACCTGTCGTATTGCTTCAAAGGCTATGCATCAGTGCCTCAGCTAAACTCATTTGCATTGCTTAAAGTTAACTGAGGTAGCCAGCTCTGTACATAGCAGTGCTTGGAAGTAGGGCAAGGGTGAGCCAAAATGGAGATGCATTGTCTTCTGTCAAGGGGAGCTGTCTCCGTGGTCCTCCACAGCATGAGCCTGCATAATGCAGTATGCAACCCTTCTATTTATTGAGAAAGAGCAACAGACCAGCTACTCTGCTAGGATCATGGACACAAAGATAAATACAATGCAGTCCCTGTACTGAAGGGATACACATGCTAGTGGGTGGACAGCAGGGAAATTGAGATAGGAAATTGTATAAGAAATTGTTGTTCATGCTGAGATTTATTTTGGGTAGAGGTTAAGTTTGAACAAATGGACCTAAGGATTCAATCTTTGTAAGAAGATGTGAATTATTACAATTCTTTGTTACATGTTTTGGCAATTAGCATAATTTCCTTCATATCCATTTTATTATAAAAAGTGTTTAAAGTTTCTTATAATATAAAACTATCATGTTACTTCCAAAACTGTTATACAGATTCAATGCAATCCCAATAAAAATTTCAATAGCATATCTCACTGAATTAGAGAAAATAATCTTAAAATTCATCTGGAACCAGAAGAGACCTAGAATAGCAAAGGCAATCCTGGGCAACAAAGACAAGACGGGGGCATCACAATCCCTGACTTGAAATTATACTATAAAGTTACTGTGATTTAAAAAAAAAATGTGGTGCTGAAAGCAAAAACAAAAACAAAGATCAATGGAACAGATTAAAAGATGCAGAAACAACTCCAGACACACCAAACCACCTTATCTTTGACAAAGGTGCCAAACACATTCACTGGAAGAAAGATAGCCTCTTCAATAAACAGTGTTGGAAAAACTGGCTCAACACATGCCGAAGATTAAAACTGGACCCATATCTTTCACCATGTACTAAGCTAAAATCAGAATGGATCAAAGATCGATGCTGGGCAGGGAGGCTCCAACCAGAAGACAACTAGCCAGCCTTCCTGGTGATTGTGCGTGACCAGCATGGACTCCAGGAAGAGAAAGAGATGTGCCTCCCGTAGGCCTACCAGCGCACAGACTAAGACTCAAGGACACCTCCAACCCGTCGTAAGCAACCTGCTGGTTCAGAGGACTGGCTAAGTTGATAGCAACTATGGTACATAAAGCAACTAAATGCTTGTATTGTTCAGTTGATTTTGAAGGCCTGGGCCTGGCAGTCTGAGCATCTCTTGGGAGGATGACAGTATGCAATGCAGCAAATATGGGGGATTCCCTTCTGTCTTGTCTTTGCGGCCCAACATTGTTCTCATTGTTTTGCTTTATTCTGATTAATTTTTTTATTGCTTCATTTCATATTCTGTTTTTATTGGTTTTATTGTGTTTTGTTTTTGGTTTGATTTTACCATACCTGATGGAATGGTCAACTATTCTGAAAATAATGAGATATACTATAGTAGCTATTGTTTTCCTACTATCTTTCTTTGAAGTTCTGTACCAGTTCTACTGCTTTGTTTTGACTGACTTTGTTCTGTTATGTTTTGTTGGATTTTACTGTCTTTAAAATTAAAAAAATTAAAAAAGAATGGATCAAAGATCTTAATATAAAAACAGAAACATTAAATCTGCTGGAAGATAGATTAGGTAAAAGTCATGAAGACGTTGGTGTAGGCAGACTTTATGAACAAAACCCAGATTTCACAGGAACTATCACATAAAACAACAACTGGGGTCTCACCCTACTGAAAAGCTTTTGCACAGTAAGAGAAACCACCAACAGAGTGAAGAGACAACTCACAATGTGGAAGAAAATGTTTGCCAGCTGTTCCTCAGACAAAGGATTACTATTGAGAACATATTAAGAACTCAAAAAAAAAAAATCAGTCCTCCCAGATTTAAAGATCTAATCCAAAAATGGGCATCTGAAATGAATACACACTTCTCAGATAAAGAAATACAAACAGCAAATAAATATGTGAAAAAATATTCACCATCACTTGTCATTTGAGAGATGCATATTAAAACAACATTGAGATTCCACTTCACCCCAGAAAGCATGGCTGCTATCAAGAAATCAAGCAATTACAAATGCTGGAGAGTCTGTGGGAAAAAAGGAACCCTTCTCTACTGTTAGTGGGAATGCAGACTGATGCAACCACTGTGGAAATTAATGTGGAGATTCCTCAAAAAACTAGGACTAGAGGCCCCTCCCATTGAACCCAGCTATTTCCCTTCTGGGTAACTTCCCAAAAAAATTAAAAATGTCATACCACAATGATATATGTGCATCCCTATTTATAGTGGCACAGTTAGTAATAGACAGATCTTGGAAATAACCTAAATGCCCATTGACTGAGGAATGGATAAAAAAGATGTGGTATTTTTATACAATGGAGTACTACACAGCCATAAAAAAGGATAAACTGGAGGCTTTTACAGGTAAATGGATGCAACTTGAGAACATACTCATTGGTGAAATAAATAAGACACGTATGTGTAAACATTGTATTGTTTCATTAGTGTGAGAAGCTGAAAGAAAAAACATGTATATGTGTATGTATACATAGATAAAAATAGTTAAAATGGTTGTGTTACTGATTTCTCTGAGTTCACTAAAGAGAAAGATTTGTGCTGGTATTGTTTAGACAATTGAATGCACATGTCTTTTGCTCTGGGTGAATGATTTGGGGATGAGAATGTACAATGTATATACCATTGTTGCCCCCTGATTGATGTGTTTTGAAATTTTGTTGTAGTCTTCTTCTTCTTTTTCTTCTTCTTCTTCTTCTTCTTCTTCTTCTTCTTCTTCTTCCTCTTCCTCTTCTTCCTCTTCCTCTTTTCTTTTTATACCTTAAAATAAAATGGATTTGAAAACAAAAACTATCATGTATTTTCCCTAAAACACAAGTATAAAAAGCATCAAAATAATTTTCAGTTGTGCCAAATTTATATTTGCAATCACTTTTGGATTTTTTAAAGTTAACAACTGAATAGATCAAAATGATATTTCTAAAGTATGTGTATGTCATATTTCTCATCCCTGGTAACCAAAAAAATATTATGAAACATGCACTTAAAAGAAGAGAATGATAAAATGAACTTCTATACTATCACTTAGTTCTATTAACCCTGGTCAATCTTATACATTATCAGGTATTTGTCTATGACTTAACAAAACTGACTCAGAAAGAAACAAAACACATTAACACTTCCAAGCAAATTGAAATAATGATGAAAAATCTTCTTATGTTGTGGATCAGGTTGTATATTACTAATTCTACTGCTAGATTTATACACTAGATAAAATTTTGCACATGCAGATTTGGAACATATACAAGATATAGTGACTAAGAACATTACACAGGAGAAACACACACTGAAAAGCAAGAGGTGATATCTTTCTAAGTTCCACTAAAAGTCCTAAATATAAATCTGATTGATTGTGAATAAATCTGAATGATTGCAAAATGACCCCCCCACACACACCGCTGTACTCACCAAAGGGACACAATGAGAGTCTACAGACACTGCTTTCCCCTAAGTTTTCCTAAAGGATTGTGAAGCACAGTGTTCTCTTCCAGTGAGGCTGTCAGAAGTCTGACATACGCCTGTTTCTTCATCCATAGAAAGGGAAAATAGATTCTCCTTGACTTATGATGGGATTACATCCCATATAAGCCTGTTATAATCTGAAAACACATTTAATGTAGTTTATCTGTAGATTGTCACAGCTTATCAGCACAGCATAGTACAGTCTTTGTTGCTCATTCTTGCTGATTGGGAGTCACCACTGACTACCATCTTCAGAGTTTATTGTCATGCCTACCTTTAACCTATGGGGGAAAAAAAATCAAAGTTCAAAATTTCTACCAATGTCTACTATCTTAGCTACTTTTCACTCATTGCTAAGACAAAATACCTGACACCAAAAATTAGGGAAGGAAAGGTTTATTTCTTATAGTTCTCAGGGGCTTCGGTCCATACTTAGTTGGCTCCAAGGCAGCATGGTGTGGAGACGAAGCCATTCATGGCAGCTGCCAAACAGCAAGACAAACCAGTGAGAGAGAAAAAGAAGTGAAGACACACATTCCTCTCATCCTTACCCTGTATATCAGCTCCACCCCTGGGCGGGTGCAGCACTCACCTCGCCAATCCTAGTGCCAGACAACAAACCAATCACAAACGCCAGACTCAGCCCTGTCCAAATTACATGAGGCCTTGTGGGGGACACAGGACAAACCAATACATCTACTATTTCTGCATCATGTTAAAGTCGAGAAATCATTAAGTCAAGCCATTGCAACTACAGTCCCATCTGTATATGCCTACCACTCTGGTTGGTACCTGGTAATTTTAATTTTGATTGTTAATAATGTTATTGTGATACTGTCAAATAGCAAGTTTTGTTTTTGCTTAATTTCTGCAATGATTGATCATCTGAGTTTGTCTATTTTTGGGGGGTGTCTTATCACAAAGAAAAAATTAGGTAGCTTCTATCTTTTGTCCTTGCTGTCTTTCTAATGTTTTCTTTATTCCTAATAAAGCATCATCATCTTACTAAGAAATGCAATGGGTTTTTCATTCTAGATGTATGATTTTTCATGTGCTAGAGAGAGAGAAAAAATAACTCGAGTTCTTTAAGGAAGTTTCCCAACTCTGTTTACTTACAGAAATTTGTCAGAAGATTCTTGAATTCTTTATGAGAACAATTTTGGTTCTTCATTTTGTGCTCTTACTTTACACATAGATTATCCATTATTTGGCTGTTTGTCAGGATCCCTACATTTTTCATTTTAACATCATTTTCTGCACCGTAGGTTTCCATTCTGAGATGGAGATAAATCATTCTGGGCCAGCCTCTTTGTAGTACATTAATCATCTGGTTCTCCTGAATGGGCTTTTCATATGGCTGCCCATTTTACATCTGTTCATTCCTTTCTCCTACAGCTTACTTCTATTTCTATTTTCTTTGAAAATCTTGTGTAAAATAGTATATTTGCCCCAGAACATTTCCATTCATTGAAGACTTACCAGAAACTATTTGGATTAGGGAGATGCCATCATTTCTATTTACCTGATTTCTTTGTATTTCATATTTCATTCCTTCCCTACTCCATTAAGAGAAGCAACGTCCACAGTGACCTTCTGACAATTCCTTCTAGCTTGCCTTCGCAGAGAGTAGCACAGAGATTACACCTGATTTCATTTATCAGTCAATTCACAGATAAACCTAGGGATCCTTTTGCAACAGTAGGATATAGAGAGAAATTTATTTGCAAGGCAAATAAAAGCCAGTGGACAAAATTTTTATTCTCTTAAAACAAGATGTGGGAGAAACTTATTCTCACAAATATTATTTTTTTATTTTTTATTTTGAGAGGGAATTTTCACTAATTTTCACAGGTGTGACTCAAACACACAATCCTCCTGCCTCAGCCTCCCAGACTGCTACTATTGCAGAAGACTCAATCACTCCTAAAGTGGACATAAAAATGTAATTTTTACTTTAAAATTACAGTTAAAATGGAAGCTATTATTAATATCTTGTACAGACAATCTGCCAGTATAGTGCCAATTACATTACTTGAGTCATATCATGGCATCATTGATATAACCTAATATTCCTTTGCATTTTGGCTTCTTTTAATGACAGTAGCCTTTACCTGTGTTTTTGAAAAGACAGAAAAAAGACTGTTCATTTTTCCCCAGACAAGCATTTGGTTTATGTCTTGGTTACTTTTTACTCGTTGCTGAGACAAAACACCTGACACACAAAATTAGGGAAGGAAAGGTTTATTTAGCTTACAGTTTTTGGAGGTTTCAGTCCACAATCAGCTGGCTCCAAGGCAGGGTGGCATGGCACTGGGGCAGCACTTCAAGGCAGCAGCCGAACAAAAGCAGCAAAGCAAAAAGAGCAAGAGCAAGCTTCTTCTCCTCCCTTATATAATACACAGGACACCCCCCCCCCCCCAGGGTGGGTGTAGCATTCACAAACATCCTTGCCTTTCTTTGCACAGGATGAGGATGTTTACAAAGTAAGAACCCTGGCTCCCTGTTGAGTCTCTCAGCTAAACTTCTGGCCTTCTCAAATTGACACAATGGCCAGGTAACTGCTTATGCTCTACACCCCAGGATGTAGAGCTGCTGCCTTACTGAAGCTGCTAGACTTCTCAAGTTGACACAATGTATAAACCATAGCAGTTTATTTCGATACTATGGTTTCTAGAGTCGTTTTAAAGCACGTTTATAAGTGCCCTGAACAGCATAACTGCTATCTCCCTACCCTTTCCCTTGTTTTCCAGCTTTCCTCCTGAAAGAGTCTTTGGCCAGGTCCCAGCCTTGGTCCTTCTCTCCTTATACACTCCGCTTTGCCCGTGGTCATCACTGCCCCCCGTGGCCCTGGGCTTCCCCTTCGTCTGGCTCTGAGGCTTTCTCTCCGCCTCCACTGCGCCTGGGCTCTGCTCGGCCTGAGAACAGGTTCTTCTCTGAAGCCACTGATGTGCTTTTGTCCTGCGTCTCATGAGTCGCGCGCTTGACTGCGTTTGTCATAAATTTCCTGCGGTTGCTGATTTCGTGTGCATTTTAGGGACTGCCACTAAGCTCTTTAAAACTCAGTGGATCCTATCACCTTTGGTCTCGTTAAAACGCCTGGTTCCTGTGTGTGTTTATAATCCAGCGCGCTGTTCCTCATTGGTAGACCCTGAGCCCGTCACATGCCACACAGCTGCTGCCCATGAAGAAACTGAATGGTCAACATCACAGGGCAGTAAATAACTTTCCCCTGCACCACTCTGCATTAAATCAACCAACCCACGAGGTCCACGGGCCTTCCCAAAGCCCCAGCGCCGCAGCGCCCGCTCAGCTCCTCACTTGCTGCCTGAGCTCCCCGCGGCTGCCAGAAAGGTGCCTCTGACCTTCCTGTGACTGTAAGACGCGTCTTCTGTCAGGTAATTCTGTTTTACCTTCTTACTGTGTCTTGCCTAATAGGCACGCTGGTGGAATCTGTCCTAGATCAGCTGTCTTGACTTATGAGGATACTTTTTTCCTTCTAGTACTCAGGATTAAACTCGGGGCCTTTGCACTGAGATAAATCCCTAGCTCTTTTTTATTTTTAATTTTGAGACAAGTCATTACTAAGCTACGAAATTCCCCAGGTGAGGCTTGAACTGGAATCCTTCTGCCTCAGCCTCCCAGAGTGCTGGGATTACATGTGTATACCTGGCTCCTTACGGCCGCGCTTGACAGAGAAACCCTACAAGAAAATTAGAAAGAAACTATAGCAATAAAAATCACAGCTGTTTCCCTCTGTTTTCCCATTAGGAAGTGCTGGACAGATTTGGTGGCTGCCCGCAGCTGTTTAAAATCTATCTTGTGTGTTAGACAATCCTGTCTTAATCTCTCCCACTTCAGTTTTTCAGCTGCTTATTTTTATCCTGTTACGATGTATGTTTTACACAGCCTTGCTTTATAACTATTCAGACCATGACTATAAGTAACCTAACGTGATACAGCAGATTGCACATACACGCGGGCACACCCTTGTTGAATACCTCCTCCCTGACTGTCCATGTGAATGTATGTTAAATTCATCATATTTGAAATTTATCCTCCTTCTAAATTTGTTGTGAACTAATACAATCAGTTTTTCAAGCCAGTAGTAATTAATCTTTGACTCTTTTTTCTCTTTCAACTTTATGTCAAGTCCTTAAAATTTATTGTGGACTCTCCTCTCCAGCCCCAGTGTCACTGTCCCAGCCTGACTTTTAACAATGGGTTTTTGCTACTCTTCTTGTTATGTGTTCTGCTTCTGGAACAACCTTCCTAAGACATATGCTTGATTTGATTAGTGCCTATTAAAAACCCATCATTATCTCCACACTATCTATAAGATAAATTCCAAAGTATTTTGTAGGATGGCCAATGGTCTTCACGATTAGAAGAATGAGGTCTTCTCTCTCCAAGGGGAACTTAGCCTTCTTTCCAGAGACTCACCGCTCTCTGCAGCTGCCATGTGTTGCAGGTTGGAGTCTCTTGAAAGCAAACTCTGAGACAGAGATGGGAGGATTAGAGTTTTATCGGGGTATACTCTCGGGATTACCACCTATAAAAGAGAAGGGGAAAAATAGAAGGAACTGGAGGAGAAGCTAGGCTGTGAAACATAGTAGGCTAGTTAGCTTGCATGGTAATTGGCAAATACTATAAATCAGGGTTCCCCCTCCACTGGAGGGCCTGCTTACTGATGAGCTCTGGCTGCAATGCGGTCTCAATCCAGGTCTTACCTGAACCATGAAGAGTCTAGAACAGTGGAGACAAACCTATGGCACGGATGCTGTTGGTTATCACTGAAAGCTCTAAAAGGTTCGCCATTATGGATCTAGAAGCTGGGGCAGCCCTTCAGAGCTGTCCTGAGATCAAACCAAAGAACCAGGTACCCACAACCCTGTGCCACTCACCAGTCCATGGATGTGGGCTTTCCCTTGAAGCAAGGTGCAACCTTGAACGAGACACCTGTTTCCAGCTGAGGCGATTTGAAGAGGCTGGAGAGTTGGAGAGTCTGGGCAGGCATCATGCAGCAGCTGTGGTAATAGGTCCATCAAGAGATTTTCCCCAAGCTCCATATGGCTACTTTGCTAGTTGTACAGTCAAGAGTGGGAGTATCTATCGGAGGAGACCTAGGTTGTTAATTACACCTGACACCGGGAGGCTAAGGCTCTGGTAACCTCAGCTTGGGTGATGGAAGTTAGGCTTTACTGCGAGAACACACTTCATATGACGGGGAATTCCTCAGACACAGGAAAGTGTTTAGGTGCTGGATAGCAAACAATGACAGTTTTCAAGTGGAGGTGTTAATCTCCTCTGACATTTGCACACATTTGAGACCATTTTATTGTAAATATCTCTAACAGCAAGAAGTGTGGATGTGTATAGCTTTCTGCCTTCTTCCAGTGTGTTAGCACAGATTAATTCATAGATTATTGGAACTGCAACTTATAACACATACACATCTACCCTTCAAACTCATAATTTGGAACCAATTTAAATAGTTACAATATTTACTTCCTCAGAATAAGGGTAAGGTGTATGACCCCCAAAGATCTTACTTTTGTTGCTCTAATTTATTTCAACATGTGTTAGCACTGCTGAAATAAAGAATGCTGGAAATGGTTTCCTAATGAAATAAAGCTAGACAGCATGGCTTTTCATTTGTGCCCTTGATTAATTGCATGCTTATCTCCTCTTTTGTGGAAGATAAATCTGCATGTAAAGTTACATCAAGACAGAAAAACAATAGACCCTTTTAAAAAGTTCAGTTCTTGTGTGAGTTTTTCTACATTTTTATTATCACTTGATGGATGTTTTTCCATTCACCTTTTATGACACCATCAAAGATAAAAAGCTGTGTGTCTCACAAATGAGTTGATAGTATCCAAAACTGACATTGCTTCACAAAAGTTTCTGGTAGTGTATCTCAAAACAACAATACTGTCTGGAAGATTCAAGTTACCAGTGTGATAGGGTAGTTTTTGTTTGTTTGTTTGTTTTGCTTAGTTTTTTGGTACTGGGGATTGAACTCACAACTTCACACTTGCCAGGCAGGTGCTTATGCTGCTGAGCTAAATCCCCCAGCTAGGTAGTTGTTTTTTAAAAAGTTAATGAGGTACCCCCCTGGAAGTCTCAGAAGCAGGTCTTTTTTGACTTTCTTAATAAAAGGGCTAGCCAATTTGCCAATCGTTGTTAGAGTTGTTTGGCATGTGATGCTAAGAACCTGTTGTTTTAGTCCATTTTCTGTTGCTTTAACAGAAAAGTGTATTTAGTTGACAGCTCTGGAGGCTTGCAAGCACGGCACCAGCATCTGTTTGGCTTAGGCAAGCATGTTCTGTCTATATCACACTATGGCGGATGGCATCATGGCAACAATATGTCTGTGTATCCAAGAGGGAGAGATGACATGGTGTGATAGCCAAGCATATTCAGAGACTAAGGTTGCTTTTTTAAAAATCTATTATCATAGAACTCACTAGCATTGATCCCTTTCAAGAATGATGTCTGGTGAAATCCTACTTGGCCCCATTCTTCAAAGTAGCACCACCTCTCAATAATGCCACATTGGAGACTAAACTTCCAGTACATAAGCACTGGGGAGACATTCACATTCTCTCTAAAGCACAACACCACTCTTACAAGTTTGTGTACTCCAAAATAAGATTGCTTTTTCATTGTTGCCTAAGATGTGTTTTCATACTGCCACCTGTCATCATTTTAATTTTATGGATGGAAAACAGTCATAGGAAAATTGGACCACAGACTCAGTTAAAAATCAAATTTTAGAAAATGAATGATTAAATAAGAACCCAGTATTTTTTCATTTACAAAGATCAGAACAGGAAGAAAGGGAATCTTCACCAATTAGGGGCTGGAGATCACAATGCCCAGTTTTTGTCATCTGTCTTTTGACATGGATTTCACTAATGTTGTCCAAGATGGCCTGCACTAATGTCTTGAAGTGTCTGACCTATGTTTTATTCTAGTAGTTTCATGTCTTACATTTAGGTCCTTGCTCCATCTTGAGTTGATTTCTATTCAGAGTGCAAGGGGTCCCGTTTCAGACTCTCTATGCGGAGACCCAGTTTGTGGCATCATTTATTAAGGAAGTGGTCCTTTCTCCCTTGTATCTTTTTGGTGCCTTTCCCAAGAATATGTTGCTTGTAAATATCTGTGTTTATTTCTGAGATTTCTTTTCTGTTCTCCTGGTCTATGCATCTGTTTTAATGACAATACTCTGTCGTTTTGCTTACCGTGGGTTCACAGTATGTCTTTAAATCAGGTACTCTGATGCTGCTGGCTTTGCTCTTTTTGCTCAAGATTGCTCTGGCTATGGAGGAGCTTTTGTGTTGCCATATGAATTTTAGAATTGTTTTTTCTAATTCTAAAGCTGTTGGCATTTTGAAGGAGGTTGCTTTAACTCAGTGGATTGCTTTGAGTAGTATGGAGTAAAGATATTTTAACAATATTAAGTCTTTCAGTTCGTAAACATGTGAGGTCTTTCCATCTTTTTATGACTTCAATTTCTTTCATCAGCGTTTTAAAATTTTCATTGTAGAGGTCTTTTACTTTCTTGGTTAAGTTTATTCCTAGGTATTTTATCTTTTTCATAGCTATTGTAAATGGCATAGCTTTATGATTTCTTCGAAATTTTTTATTGGTATCTAGAAAAGCTACTGATTTTGTATGTATAGTTCTTTGTATCCTATTACTTTATTGAATTTGTTTCCATTTTAATAAGTTTCAATTATTTAAGTTTTCTATAGATACAATCAAATAATCTGCAAACAAGCATAATTTGACACCCTCCTTTGCTATTTGTATGCCTTGTATTTCTCTCTCTCTCTCGGCGGGGGAGGGGGTACCAGGAACTGAACTAACAACCTTGTGCTTGCTACACAGATGCTTATACTGCTGAGCTATATCCTCAGGTCCCCTTATAGTTTTCTCTTGTCTAAGGCTCTAGTCAAAAACTTGAAATAGATCTATGAGAATGAACTTTGAATAAACTCTATGAGAATAATCTTTCAGCTTTTCCCTGTTCAATATTATTATATCTGTGGGTTTATCATATATAGCCTTTATTATAGTGAGAAATGATCTTTCTATACCTAATTTGTTAAGGGCTTTTATCACAAAGGGATATTCAATTTTACAAATATTTTTTCTGTATCTATTGAGATGCTTGTATGAATTTTATCCCTTATCAAGTTGATGTATTAGGTTTATTGATAGTGTTTGTTGAGCCATCTTTGCATTCTTAGGATGAAACCAACTTGATTATTTATTGCCGTGAACTTTCCTTTTGTACTATTTGTGCTGCATCCCCTAAGTTTTGTTGTTTCCATTTCCATTTGTTTTGAGATACTTTTAATTTCTTTTTTGATTTTTAAAAGTGACTCATTAATTTCAAGTGTTCAGTCTCCAAGTATTTGTACAATCTCTAAAATATCAACTTCGAGTTTACCCCCACTGTGTTCAGAAAATGTACAAGATATGCTTAGAAACTACAGGATATGTTTTCAATTTTTTAAAATATAATACTCATTTTGTAGTCTAGAAAAAGTCTTATATATTCACTGTATACTGTATTCTGTAGATTTTGAATGGAATAGTATGTAAATGTCTAAGTTTGATATGTAAATATCATTTCACTCTGATATTACTTTGATTTTTAAATCTGGATGATTTATCCATCAATGAAAGTGGGGTATTAAAGAATCTGCACTATTATTAAATGCAGTCTGTCTCTCTCTTTAGTTCTAATAGTTCTATAAAATGGAGTGCACCAACATTAGATGCCTATGGATTTACAATCATCGTATCATCTTGTTGAATTGACCCCCATCATTATATATTAACCTTCTTTAACTCTTATAGTCTTTTTCCTTAGCCTATTTTATCAGATATAGGTATAGATCCTCCTGATCACTTTAGATTTCCATTTTCTTGCAGTATCATTTTTCATTCTCCCTTCTAGTCTGTGTGTCTTTGCTAGTGAAGAGAGTTTCTTTTAGGTAGAATTTATTTGGTTTTATATTTTCATGCATTCAGCCAATCTGCATCTTTTAATTGAAGAATTTAGTCCATTTGCATTCAAAGTTACTGGTATTTTGTTGATTTTCTTCTAGTTGTTTTGGATGCTCTATTCTTTTCTTCCTACGATTCATTTTTGTAGCTTGCTGTTTTACTGTATTGATAATGTTTTTTTTTTTTTCTATTTTGTGCGTCCACTCTTCTGATGGAATTTACTATTTCACATACTTTCATAACTATAGTTATTTTTCTTTCACTTCTGGATTCAGGACTCCTTTAGTCATTTTTTCTAAGATTGGTTTAGTGCTTATGAGTACCTTCAATTTTTGCTTGTTTTGGAAGGAATTTCTCATTTATTTTTGAAGGATAACCTTGTTCACCATAGTAGTTTTGATTGGTAATTATTCTGTTTCACAACTTACAATACATCATTCCTTTCTTTCTAGCTCTGTGGGGTTTCTGCTAGGGAATCTGCTGTTAATCGAATAGGGATGCTCTTAAAGGTGACTCGCCAATTTTGTGTTAAATATTTTAGAGTTTTTTTCCTGCCATCTTATCCTTTTGCCAATATACTATAGTGAAAATCTTTTTTTACTAATTTCTATTTGGGTTCCTATAAACCTCCTGTTCAAGTTTGTTCAAATATTTCCTCAAATTGGGGAAATTTTCTATCCATTGTATTGAATAGGTTTTCTATGGCCTTAATTTTTCTCCTTCACTTTAGTCTTCCAAAAATGGAATAATGCATGGTCTAATCTGTTGTCGAGGCTTTCAGCTGCATTTTTAATTTGACTTATTGAATTTACTGAACCAAATTTTCTGTTTGGTTCTTTTTCAAAATGTCTCTTTGCTGACTTTCTCATTCCTATCCTGCATTAGCTTCCTAATTCATTTTAACTATTTGTCTACATATTCTTGGGTTTTTTAAAATAGTCATTTAAAAATTATTTACTAAGCATTTCATCCTTGTTGATTTTGGGGGGATCAGTTGCTAGATGATTAAAATGCTCTTTCGGAGGCATCATACTACCTTGTTCTCAAAACTATTTCTTGTGCTCCTACGCTAAGATTTGGACATCTGGTGGACCAGGTATCTCTCTCGCTTTTACGGGGTGGTTATCTTAGGAGCTTTCTGCTGAAAGTATCTATTTGAGTCCTGGTTTGTTAAGCAATGTTGCGTTTATTTCTAGCTGGGCATCATAGCGTACACTTCCTATAGCTCCTCTGTTATTGATGAATCTGGGCATACAGAGTAATGTGGTCAGAAAGACAAACTGTCTGGACCACCCAAGAGTAGGGACACTAGTAGTTCCGGGAGGTATGGTGCAGAGAGCGGTGGCTGTGGGATGCTCACTGTGTGGACATCCCCACAATGGCCCCTGCTGGGCAATGTGAGTTTCCTCAATCACTGTTGACACTTGCTCCAATAACAACTAGAGACTCTGGCTCTGGCAGTCCCAGCAGCGGTGAAGGGCCTGAGGAATTTGTCCTTTGAGCGCCCTCTTGGTAGTGCTTACAATCCTGACAGGGTCATACAGGGCTGGGAGTGGGACAGTGGCAGAACTCTGCAGGTGGGATGGCAAAGGGAACCGAAAAGTTCTCCCTGCTGTTGGCAGTGCATGTCTGGGTAGGACTACAGCCAGTACCAAAGTTCCTCCCAGGCCTCGTTGGTCATCTGTGTCTGCGGACAGGGTACCAGGTGGAGCTGGGGCTTTTCTCCCCCAACTCCTTCAGCTGTAGCAACGTCAGGGACCCGAGCAATAGCCAGAAACACAGTGCTACTGAAAGCACCTCACTACGCTCCTGTGGGTGGGGCAGCAGGAGAAACCGCGAGGTTCTCTTTGTGTCCTCACATTAACAGGCACCTGAGCCCAGCTGTGGATGGGAACAGTAGAAACTGCATGAGCTCCTTACCTCAAACCTGATTCTGGCTCAGATCAATGCATAGCTGGCTGTGCTTGTGCTCTCAAATGGCAAGTATCCTGTTCTTCTGGTTCTCAAGGGCAGTACCCTCCACTTCCCTCTGTCAAATCACCCATCCCCTATCATGCAATTTCATTCATAGCCCCTCTGATAGATTTGCCAAGTAGTGATAACCCAAGCCAGTCCAGTGCAATGTCAGTAGAGTCCTAGAGATGAGACTATGCGTGGATTTCTGACCCTGACAGCAGACTTGGACAACAGCTCACTTTTCCAGATGGCTCCTCACTGCAGCTCCCCGGGGGTTTGTTGGGAGATGACGAGCTCCTATTCCAAAGCAAAGCTATTATGTAGATTTTTAGGTTATTTAAGTGGGGTACAAGCCTCTTATAATTATGAAAATTCCCTGCAGAGCTAGAATTGCCAGCATCCAAATCCACATCCACACTAACAGTTTGCTGGAATTCTTTCACCTGTAGCCCTGCGTTCGGTTGTGGAGTCAGGACGGCAGATGCCAGGATGTTTTGTTTTTTGTTTTTCCTGTGCTGTTGCCCCACGTCCCTTTTCACTGGAATTTGGCTGACACTTTTCTCATAAGTGCCATTCAAAAACCTCTCCAAACTTTGACTGGGTCAGCAAGAAGGAGCAACCTCCTGATGCCCAGGAAGGGGTAAAATGATCTCACATCAGGATTCTCCAGTAAGGAGGGGAGGATCTTCTTCGGATTAAGGTGGCAAAACTTAAAAACCCATTTGAGAAAAAGGAATATAACCAACGTTAACAGTTCACAATTCTTGTAGACATTCATGCTGTATAGGAGCTACAATTCTTACTCGGGGGTATAATCTCATTGTTGACTAAGGCTCTTTAATTTTAGAGGGTATGATGTGAAGTTTTGGTGGTTAGGAGGGGCCGATTCTCTCATCTGAGTCTCAGAGCAAAGTATTAACTTACCTGGTCGCACTTTCACTAGCAGGGAACCAAGGACTTAATTTTGTGACTTTTAAGTAGAATTAAATTGGGTACCTGGGTATTATAATCTGTAAAATGAGGCCAGTATTTAGGAAGCATGGGGCACAGAGCAAACACATGTACCGGAAGTACAAGGACAAAGCAATTACAGGACCTTATTTAACTTACTAGCAAGGTGAGTTCCAGTAATTCAAAAGTAAAATTTTAAGATAAAAGAAACACATACAAGTCATGCATACATGCTTCCCTCTTACAGTAAGATACAACTTTCTAATGTTTCATGGTGTATCACTTCTACTTGAACAGCATATACCATCATCATTTCTTTGCAGTTCCCATATCATATTTAGAATGAACTTTCAGCACATGTAAATTCAAGGTACAATCTCTTTGAGGGAAGAAAGCCTTTTACCATAAAGTAAAAGAAATACAAATAAAATTAGTAGCTATAAAACATGGAGGATGTTGGAGGAGAATTTGATCAGACAATAGTTTTAATTGCGTGAGTTTGTTGAATGGTAATATAGGTTTTTTAAAATTAAGGTGAATTAAAAAACTGAGAACTTGGGCCATTTGTGCACTGGGGTTAGAGAGAACAATGGCTGCAACAGCAGACAAGCCCAGTCCGGGAACCAGTGCCATGACTGGGCCACAGTCAGACTGGGAACAGCCAGACCCCACCCGCTTCTGGCGCACTGGCTGGCAAACAAGAAGTACCACCCCCCACCCTCCACCCTCTGTAAGCGACCGGCTTATCTGGAGAAACACAGGCTGTGATGATAGCTATCAAAGTAAAATGCAACTGGATGCCTGTGGGGCTTTGGTGTTTCACTAACATTGCAGGTCTATGGCCAGTGGTCTGATCCTAGGTTCAGAGGATATTGGTACACAATATGATATCTAGCAGGGGATCTCCTTCTGAGGGTTGCAGCCATTGTTGATTCCCTTTGGTCTTGTTTTAAGGTCCTATGTTATTTCCATTGTTTTGTTGGGTTGGGTTTTATTCTCTTTTGTTTTATTTGATTATGTTAAATCCCATGGCAGGAGAAGCTATTTCAAGGACAGCAAGATATATTATGGTAGCAATTTTGAATTTACTATTGGCTTGTTTTGAAGTCCTTTATCACATTCATTGTTTTGTTTTTATTGTTTCTGTTCTGTTCTGTTTGATTTATACTGTGTCCAAAGTTGTCTGCAGCTATTTTGAAGATATTAGGAGGCATTATGGTAACTACTGTGGATTTCATGATGTTTTGAAGTCCTGCATCTCTCATACTGGTTTGTTTTGATTGGTTGTATTCTGTTATATATTCTTTAAAGTAAGAAAAAAGTTTTAAAAACATTGAGAGCTTGAAGCATGTATTATTGTACTTTGACTGAAAACAGCTTTTGGAAGAGTTGGGGGGAAATGAATTTTTAGAAATTAATTTTACTGGTATACTTTCAATATATAATGATCACATTCATCATAGAGAATTTGTATCTGTACATAATATATCTTAATTCTTCTTTTCCCAATTCCCTCCCTCCCCTTCCATTGTTCCTCCTCTCTCCACTTACAAAACTTTGTTTCTATTGTTTTCCTTCCATTTTTTGTTTTATCCCTATTCCCTTTCTTCCTTCCCCCTCCTTTTTCCCTTAGTCCCCTTCCCATTTGAACATTTTCCTGCTACTTCCCAATACCTATCCTCCATTTTCTCCTTATTTACCCCTTCATTTCCTCTTATGAGAAAAACAATGCAATATTTAAACATGTGTGTCTGGTTAATTTAACTTAAAATTATGTTCTCAAGGTGTATCCATTTACCTAAAAATGTCACATGTTTATTCTTTTTTATGGCAGAGTAGAACTCCATTATTTAAAAAAAAAACCCACATCTTTATCCATTCATCCTTTGATGGGCATTTTGGCTGTTTCCAAGATTTACCTATTACAAATTGTGCTTCCATAAAATGAATGTGTATATAGTGCTGTACTATGATACTTTTAACTCTTTTGGGACGAGAACAAGAAGGGAAATAGCTGGGTCAAATGGAACCTCTAGTTTTAGTTTTTTGAGGAATTGCCATACTGATTTCCATAGTGGTTTTACTAATTTATACTTCCACCAACAGTGGAGAAACATTCCTTTTCCTCCACATCCCTGCCAGCATTTGTTATTGGTTGATTTCTTTTCTTTTTTTTTATTTTATTTTAAAGAGAACAAAACAAAACAGAACAGAAGAAAGCAGATCAGGACAAAACAATGCAAGCAACACAGGATTTCAAAACAAGTGAACAGGAAATCAACAGTGGCTACCATAACATCTCTTGTTTTCTTCGAAATAGTTGTCCATATCTTCACACACAATGAATTCAAACAAAACACAATAGTATAAAACCAATAAAAATAAGAGAATGAAAGTGTTACAGGCCTTCAAAACCCAACAATAGGAAAAATCAACAATGGCTACCATCATGTCTCTTGTTCTCTTCAAAATAGCTGTTCACACTTCACACATACTGAAATCAAATAATACAGAACAGACCTAGAACAATCAAAACAAAGGATATAAGCATTACTGGACTTCACAACAAGATGATAGAAAATCAGCAATGGCTACCATAATGTCTCGTTTTCTTCAAAGTAGCTGTTCATACCATCACTCGTAATAAAATCAATTCTTGTAAACTCTTTAGTTTCTTACACTAGGGAGACAGTACGGTATTTACACATGTGAGTTTGATTTATTTCACTTATGAGTATGGTCTCAAATCACATCCATTTACCTATAAAAACCTTGATGTGATCCTTCTTTATAGCTGACAAGTACTCCATTGTATAAAAGTACCACATCTTTTCTATCCATTCCTGGGTTGATGGGCATTTAGGTTGTTTCCAAGATTTGGCTATTACAAATTGTGCTGCTATAAACATGGGTGCACATATATCATTGTGGTATGATGTTTTCAATTCTGGGAATATGCCCAAAAATGGAATAGCTGGGTCAAATGGGACTTCCAATCCCAGCTTTTTGAGGAACCTCCAGACTGATTTCCACAGTGGTTGCACCAGTCTACACTCCCACCAACAGTGCAGGAGAGTTCCTTTTTCCCCACAGCCTCTCTAGCATTTGTTATTGGTGTTTTTCTTGATCCTGGCCATTCTTTCTGGAGTGAGATGGAATCTCAGTGTTGTTTAATTTGCATTTCTCTAATGACCAATGATGCTGAACGTTTTTTTCTTGTATTTATTTGCCATTTGTATTTCTTCAGCCAAGAAGTGTGTATTCATCTCAGTTGCCCATTTTTGGATTGGGTCTTTGAATTTCGGGGGTTTGATTTTCTTTAATTCTTTAAGAAATCAACCATAAAGCTACTGTGATAAAATCAGCACAGAAGTCGTTTGTCTGAGGGACAGTTCACTAAGATTTTTTCCCAATTTGTGAGTTTTCTTTTCACTCTGTTGGAGATTTCCTTTGACATGCAAAAACTTTTTAATAAGATGAGATCTCAGTTATTGATTCTGGGAAATATTTCCCATGCAGTTTGATTTTTGTTCATGAATTCTCTGCCTACCCTTACATCGTCAAGATTTCTACCTACTTTGTCTTCCAGCAGATTTAGTGTTTCTGTTTTAATATTTAGATCTTTGGTTCATTTTGACTTTAGTTTAGTGCATGGTGATAGGCATGATTCTAGTTTTCATTTTTGGCATATGGAAAGCCAGTTTTTCCATCACCGTTTGTTAAAGAGGTTTCCAGTGAACATATTTGGCCCCTTTGTCAAAGATAATATGGCCAACTGTGTTTGTGGTTGTATCTTCTGATCTATTCCATTGATCTTCAGGTCCGTTTTTATTCTAGTACCATGCTGATTTTATCACAGTAGCTTTATGGTTGATTTCTTAATAACCATTCTTTCTGGAGTGAGATGGAATTCAGTGCTGTTTTAATTTGCTTTTCTTGAATGACTAGTGATATTGAACATTTTTTCATATATTTATTTGCTGTTTTAACTACTTCATTTTAAAAGTGTCTATTCATTTAAGATGCCCATTTTTGGATTGGGTCTTTAAATTTGGAGGGCCTGATTTTTTAGAGTTTTTAAAATAAATAAATAAATAAATAAACAAACATATATATATTCTACATATAAGTCCTTTGAGAAACAGCTGGCAAAATTTTTTCCCACTCTGAGTTGTTTCTTCACTGTGTTTCAGTGGTTTCTTTTGTTGTGCAAAACCTTTTTAAGTTGATATGATCCCAGTGGTTGATCCTTTGTAGCATTTCCTGTGTGAACAAAATTTTGTTCATAAAGTCTTTGCCGACAGTCATATTTTCAAGAGTTTTACCTATTCTATCTTCCAACAAATTTAGGTTTCAGTTTTAATATTTAGATCTTTGAGTCATTTCAATTTTAGTTTAGTGTACCCTGAAAGATATGAGTCTAGTTTTAATCTTCAGTGTGTGGAAATCCAGTTTCCCTAGCACCATTTATTAAAGAGGCTATGTTTCTTCTAGTGAAGGTGTTTGGATCCTTTGTCAAAGATAAAGTGACTGAGTATGTTTGGAGTTGTTTCTGCATCTTCTATTTTGTTTCATTGAATCCATTGGTCTGTTTTTGTGCTAGTAAACATGCTGGTTTCTTTCTTTTCTTTTTTTGTTTTTCCTTTTTTTTTTTTTTTTAAACCATGGTAGCTTTGTGGTATAATTTCAAGTCGGGGATTGTCATATTCCCTGCCTTGCCTTTGATTCCCAAAATTGCTTTTGCTATTCTAGGTCTCTTCTGTTTCAAAAATGAATTTTAGGATTGTTTTCTCTAATTCTGTGAGATATGCTATTTGTATTTTGATCAGGATTGATTTAAATATGTATAACAATTTTGGAAGTATAGTAATTTTCACTGTGTTGGTTCTTTCTACCTTAGAACAAGGGTGTTTTTTTATTTGGTACTGGGAACCGAACTCACAGCCTTGCACTTGCCAGGTGGGCACTGTGCCACTGAGCTATATCCCCAGCCTTTATTTTTCCATTTTCTGATAACCACTTTGATTTTTTTCAGAGTACTGTAGCTTTCAATGTAAAGGTCTTTTACTTCCTTTGTTAGATTGATTCCTAAGCATTTCATTTTATTTTATTTATTTTTTTATTTTTGGGATGCTTTTGTGGAAGGTGTGGTTCCCCTAATTTCTTTTTTCAGTGACTTTGTTTTTTGTGTACAGGAAAGCTATTGATTTTTGAGCATTGACTTTGTATCTAGCTGTGTTACTGAGTTTGGTTATTAAATCTAGAGGTCTTTTGGTAGAGTTTTGAGGGTCTTCTATCTAGAGTACCATGTCATCTGCAAATAATGATAATTTATTTTTATTTATTTATTTATTTATTTGTGGCACCGGGGATTGAACTCACAATTCTGTGCCTGCCAAATGAGCGCCTAAGCCATTGAACCAAACTCCCAGCCCTAGTTTTTTGAGGCAGGGTCACACTGTGTAGCTCAGGCTGGGCTTGCACTCGCGTTGTAGCCCAAACCAACCTCGAACTCAAAACGGTCCTCCTACCTCAGCTTCCTGAGTGCTGGGATTAAAGGCGTGCACTACCACGCTGGGCTAAATAATGATAATTTAGCTGTTTCCTTTCCTTATTACTTTTTTTTTCTTGTCTAATTGCTCTGGCTAATGTTTCCAGAACTATATTGAGTAAGTGTACTGACAGTGGTCATACTTTTTTTTTTCTTGATTTTAGAGAGAAAGCTTTCAGTTTTTGATGATTTATTATGATGTTGGCTGTTGATTTGTCATATATGGCTTTAATTAGATCAAGAAAAAAACTTTCTATTCCAATTTTCTGTAGAGTTTTTTTTTTTTAAATCATGAATGGCTGTTGCATTTTGTCAAATGCTTTTTCTGTGTCTATTGAGATGATCATTTGATTTTTGCCTTTGACTCTGTTGATATGGTGTATTACATTTATTGATTCGCATATGTTGAACCATCCCTGCATCCCTGGAATGAATCCTACTTGGTCATGGTGCATAATCTTCTTGATGATTTGCTACATTCTGTTTGCCAGTATCTTGTTGAGGATTTTTGCATCTATGTCATTGGAGAGATTGGCCTGTAACTCTCTTTTTCTGCTGGATCCTTTTCTGGTTTTGGTATCAGGATAATGCTTGCTTCCAGGAATGAGTTTGGGAGTATTGCTTCCTTTGATTGTATTACACTGAAGTAGTGGCACGAAATCTATAAATTACTTGTATAATTGAGTAGTGATTTCATCAGGATCTGGACTTTTCTTTGTTGGTAGTTTTAAATTACTTCTTCAGTTTCATTGACTGCTACTGAATTGTTTAGAAGTTTTGTATCTTGATTCAGCTTTGATAATTCATATGAATGAATTGAAGAATCAATTTCTTCTGAATTTTCCATCCTGAGTGCAAATTTTCTAAATAGGTACTGATGATCTTCTGAATTTCTGCAGAATCTGTTGAGATTTCTCCATTTTCATTCTTAATTCCATGGGTTTGGGTCTTTTCTTGCCTTTTTTTGTTAAGGTTGACTAAGGATTTGTCTAATCTTTCAAAAAACCAATTCTTTGATTTATTGATTCTTTGTATTGTTTTCTTAGTCTCAATTGCATTAATTTCTACTCTGTTCTTTATAATTTCCTTCCTTATTTGAGCTTTGCGTTTAACTTATTCCTTTTCTAGAAATCTGAGCAACATTGGGTTATTTATTAGACCTTGCTCCATTTTTCTGATGTGGGAATTCACCACTATAAATTTTCCCCATAGAACTGCTTTCACTGTGTTGGGGGAAATGATTTGAAAAGGACTTACTATTGGGTAGAGGTCTTCCTTGATTTACAACTAGCTGTTCCCATTATCCCTTTTGTCTGAAAGGTTAGAAGAAGGTTTTGATGTCATTAACCCAATGAATATCCAACTAGATTCCTGTGTTTGATATTATACCTCAAAATAATTTTAAGGAAAATATGCACTAAAAGTGCAAATTTATCATCTTAAAATAGATTGTTCATAAGGCTGGACCTGCAGAGTTTTGATGATTGCTATTGGGCAGGGCTTAAAGAACACTTGGAGAAGGGAAAGAACCATTTTCTAATATGCCAGATGCCATCCTCGGCATTTTACATAACTGATTTTGTTGAATTTTCCCAATAACCGTGTGAGCGAACCATTATTATCTGCATAATACAGATGTTAAGACATAAGTAAGTACTGTGATTTGGTCAAGTTCATACAGCTTATTGATGTGAGAATAAGGATTTAAGGCTAGTTCCTGTCTGACTTAGTGTTCTTTCAAGACTTTTTTCTCTTTTGGCTTTCTGAAATATCGGTTTGAGTCTCCATGTGGCAATAAAAAAATCGTATTTGAACTTGTCAGGTTTCTTGATTCTGTGGTTTAATCTCAAAGTTCTGGGAGACTCTCGGTCTTTATTTCTTCTGATTCCCCTTTTGTAACTCTTAATAAATGTCAACTTTTACAGTGTCCTCTTTGCCTCTTATCTGTACTTTCCAAAATTCCTCGTTTCCCTGTCTTCACTCCAGACTACCCTCCTTTTTTATTTTTTTGATACTAGGATTCGAACCTGAGCCTTCTCATTCAGCTACATTCTCAGTCCTTTTTTAAGACAGGATTTTGCTAAATTACCCATAGTAGGCTCAAAATTGGAATCCTACCTCAGCCTCCTAGAGTGTTGGGATTATGGGCATGCAGTGTCACATTCAACTTTAGACTACTTAAAAAGAAAAAAAAAACTGCTTTTCATTTCACTGATTCTTTCTTCAACTACTATCTATCATTAATTTCATTTATTGTATATTTTTAGTTCTACACATCTAGATTAGTTTTCCAAACTGAAATAGCACTTTCTAAATTTCCCATTTCTTTGCTGAAGCTTCCAAGTTGTCTTTTATTAACATGACCATGGGAAACAAAGTTGTTTTGTACTTTCCATCTCCTAATTCCAATGTTTGGAGTTCCATGGGTCTCTTTATTATTTCTATTGTTTCTGATGGCTCTGGTTCATGTTGTCTGTAACTCTTCATGTACCTCATTTAAAAAAGTTGCCAGACATTGTATTAGAAATAAAGTACAGTAATTTGGAACTAAGGTGATAGCTCCTTTCTCTTGAAAGCAATT
>RJWM01026557.1:0-28036 GCA_004363535.1 Dasyprocta punctata
AAGTATAAAATCATTTAGGTGCTTAGGAAAACTCTTTGAAACTAAGGAGAATAGGTGCCCTTACCTACTCAATAACTCCCAAAGGAGAATAGGTGCCCTTACCTACTCAATAACTCCACTTCAAGTGTAAAACCAGAAGACACATAGGACATTATTGAAATACCTTTATTCATAACACAAGAAAACATGGACTCAGTGTAGCTCAGTGATAGAGTCCTTGCCTGAAATAGTGAGGCCTTAGGTTCTAAACATAGCATAAAACAAACATAAACCCCAAACACCAAGCAACTAATTACTGAACATTGTCCCAATGTCAGAAAAGACAACTATATTGTGACTTTACCATACACAGTATAAAAATATAGCTATAAAAATGAATGAATTGCTGTCTCTTTCAACAACAGGTTTGTTTTTCAAAAGTACAATGATGCAAATAAACAAAAATAAACTGAAATCATAAATTAAAATTAATTTTAACAAGATAAAAATGATGCAATTGACACGTGTCTATTAAATTTTGTATACATACATACAAGGGAGATAAAAATATGCAACTGAATACTACAAAAATATTGGTGATATCACACAAACATAATCAACTGTAGGAAATTTCATAGGATTTAACATATTTGAATAATATTACTAAAATAATAAAAACATAGTGCAACAATGCTAAATACACAGAGAAAAGAGAAGCAGATGTGAGTGGGAGATTCTTAGTCAAACATACATGAGCATGTATGTTTTCATTATATTACTATGATTTTAATACTACAGGT
This sequence comes from Dasyprocta punctata, assembly GCA_004363535.1. Taxonomy (NCBI): domain Eukaryota; kingdom Metazoa; phylum Chordata; class Mammalia; order Rodentia; family Dasyproctidae; genus Dasyprocta; species Dasyprocta punctata. The sequence continues at coordinate 780 of RJWM01026557.1, forward strand.
ACATTTTAAAATATATAATATAACACGTGGTATTTTGACAAAATAAAGTGTTACACCAATTTAATATTTCAGATTTCAAATATGTCCTCTTGTGTTCTTTGAATATTGTCATGCTTCTCAGAATTCAAGTAGCAACAGAATCACACAAATGAAATATCCTGTAGACATTTTTTCAAGTATTGCTAAGTCAAAGTTCTCTGGTGAGAACAATGAACCTGCAGAGGGAACAAAGGTCTCTGGGGCCTCCTCTCTTCAGCAGTTCCATGGAGAAACCGTGGGACGAGGAGGGGAACTGTTCACACAGCGTGGTGCTGAAAGCTTTTCCTTGCAGTGCCCCAGTGTTGGTCTTCCTGACCCTCTTAATTCTCTTGTGAGGCCCCCATTGTTCTCACTTCCACACCTGCAAAGACGATTCTGCCTTAAGGATCAAACTCACAACCTCGTGTGCCCACCAGGCAGGCACTTACACCACTGAGCTAAATTCTGGCTGTTTATTTTCTTACACCTATCATCGCCTTAAAAAAGCAAAGACTTTTCCCACAGTAAATGGGTCTTCTGATAAAGAGACATTAAACATTTTAATATGAGATTCTTAAATAGCTATTTGGATGCATTCTAGAAAACTGGTTTAAATGGATGATGATCACCCAAAAATGGCATCCTCCTCATAATTTTTCTCACAGCTTTCTTCATATCCCTATTCCTCAGGCTATAGATAAAGGGGTTCATCATTTGAGGTACAATAGAGTACATCATTGAAGCCACTGCAGAGACCCTGGATGAATCAGTAACAGCAGAGCTAAGGTACACGCCCAAACCTGCCCCATAAAATAAGAAAACCACTAACAGATGAGACCCGCAAGTGGAAAAAGCTTTATATGTTCTGCCAGATGATGACATTCTCAAAAGAGAAGAGGCAATCTGGGTATAAGAGACAATAATCCCAAAGAAGGAACCACCACACAAAATAACAGATGACAAATAAACCAAAATGTTATTAATCAGTGTATCAGAACAGGCAGGCTTAATGACCTGAGCAAGTTCACAGAAGAAGTGGGTGATTTCCAGGTCTGTGCAGAAGGACAGCTGTAGCAGCAATAGTGTGTGAAGCAGAGAATCCAAAATGCTAATGGATAGAGAGACTAGAGTCAGGCAGATACAAAGATAGGGGTTCATGATGACGCTATACATTAGTGGATGACAAATGGCCATATAGCGGTCATAGGCCATTACTACAAGGAGACAGTTTTCCAAGACAAGAAATGCCAGGACAAAGAAGACCTGGGAGAGGCAGGCTGTATAAGTGATGCTCCGACTCTGGGATTGTATGTTCACCAACATCTTTGGGAGTGTGCTTGTGATTAAACAAATGTCAGTAAATGACAGATTGGAGAGAAAGAAGTACATGGGGGTGTGGAGGTGAGAGTCAGAGCTGACAGCCACGATGATGAGTAGATTTCCCAGGACAGTGATCAGGTACAAGGCCAGGAAAAAAATGAAGATGAGGGGCTGCAGTTCTGGATCATTTGTCAGTCTCAGGAGAAGGAATTCTAAAGCAGTTGTTTGGTTTGTGGGTTCCATGCTAGTGATGAATCTGATGGAAAAGAAGACAATGCAATCTATGATACCTGGGCTGTAACATTATCAACTTGGAACTTCAGAAGTGTTGAGACTTGGACCCCACTCCAGATCAAATGAAAATATGATCAGGGAATGGAGATCAATATCCCATGAGTTAAAAAGATCTATCACATGGGATTACCTTTGAGAATTACTGAATGGAAAAACTTCCTTTTCTGCACTGCAAAGCCAAGAGAAAATTGAAATCTCTTTTTGTTTATCCATTCTTCCCCTTTTTCTCTCCTCTATATTCTTTCCTGTACTCATTCTGCATGACTTTTTTTAGTACAAATTCACTCATGCATTGTGCTAAGTGATTATCATAAAAAAGACAGTATTTTATTCAAGAAATATTTTACACATATTTTGCCAAGAAACAAAAATAAAATAATACAAGGTGCCTTATTCTTATAGAATTTATATTCCTAATTGATAGGTGGCATATGAGTAAAAGAAAAATAATAAAGCTAAATAGAAGAAAAAATAAAATACATATGCTCCTAAAATTCATATAAAGAGAAAAAATTTGGTGTCCTTGAGAGAACAGATAAATGCACTGCAACACTGACATAAAGTGAACTAGCAGGACTGTTCCTGAAGAGCTTGGATCTTCTTGCTCTATGAGACACTGAAATATGATCATAGACTCATACTCAACTAAATCCATGTTCCAGTATTTGTTTTTTAAAAAGGCAAAATATTCAACTGTATTTTAGCTACAGTGTATTGTTATAACCAGGACTATCTTAAAGTTGATGGGGGTATTGCAATGACGAAACTGAACAGCCCTGAAGTATCCAGTACGATGCTTGGCATATAGAATTCTCATAGTGACACAGCCTATCAGAATTCTTTTCTGGCCATGACTAATGTATTATTTTATTTCTAGTCTAGGACAGAAATCATCACTGAGGCAAAATGAGTAAAGTAATGAAAGATAAATTTATATGTGCAAGTTTTAGGCCTCATGAATTTCTTGTACTCAGTTTCTTCATGGGAAACTTGATCATGTACGGAGATGAAAGAAAAGAAATATCAGTGACACCAATATTCATTGGCATGGACCTAATCCAAAAAATGGTTTAAGTGATAAAATAAATTAGGTATGGGATGCATTCATAGGATTCTTAAGAGCGTGAAATGTGCAACATAAAGATCACTTTCTGAAATTATAAACAATATTATAAAATCTATACAAAGAAACTTATGTATTGTGGACTAGTCAAGCATAATAAATACTACAGAAAATAAAAATAAAGGGCCAAGTACCATCAAAGAGCATTATCAAGTTCATACACTTCTCTAAACTCACTTGGGGCACTACTTCCTCAATACATTTTGAATATGTATGCAAAACCATTTATTTGTACAAGCTTATTTCTTTTTATTTGCTTGAGGAATCACTGCACTTACATGATATCCATTTTTCTTTTTTATTTTAAAGAGGATGAAACAGAACAAAACCAATCAAAACAAACCAATGTAAGAGACACAGGACTTCAAAACATTACAAAATCAACAATAGTTACCATAATGCCTTTTGATGTCTTCAAAATAGCTGCAGATAACTTCAGACATAGTAAAAATCAAACAGAAAGAATAGAATAGAAACAGTAAAACAAAACAATGAATGCAATAAAGGAATTCCAAACAAGCCAATAGTAAATCCAAAATTGCTATCATAATATATCTTGCTATCTTTGAAATAGCTGCTCCTGCCATCGGATTTAACATAATCAAACAAAAGAGAATAAAACCCAACCCAGCAAAACAAGGGAAATGATATAGGGCTTCCAAAACAAGACCATAGGGAATCAAAAATGGCTGCAACCCTCAGAAGGAAATCCCCCCTAGAGGTCACACTCTGTACCACTATCCTCTGAACCTATGATCAGACCACTGCTCCTAGACCTGTAATGTTCATGAAACAACAAAGCACCACAGATATTCAATTGCATTTCATCTCCAGAGCTATCATCACAACCTGTGTTTCTGCAGATAAGCCAGTCAATTATGAGTGAGGTGGGGGGATTGGCACTTCTTGTCTGCCAGCCTGCACGCCAGAAGCGGCTGGAGCCTGGCTGTTCCAGTCTGCCGGCCACCCCCGCTTAACACTGGTTCCCAGACTGGGCTTGCTTGCTGGTGTGGCCTTGTTCTCTCACCCCCCGATACCCATTTTTCAAAGCAGTTTTTGTAGCTTATATTATTCTCCAACAGGAAATTTCATCTTCTTTATTTTAAAAATCTCTACGCTGAGTGCATTGTACAATGGATGCAATTTTGCTATTGGCATTCTTACACAATTTTAAAAATAAATTTTGACAAACTGTTGTCCTGTACTAAATTTCACTAGCAAAAGGTTTTACTACATCATTATATAACTATTTGTTTCTCCATTTTTATCTGATTGATATGATAACATTTCTTTTTATACTTCACATAGTGATGAATACATATAAAATACAAGACCATTCAGAGGTTATACAAAGACATTGCACTTGTTTCTGAGAAATGAAGGAGAGGAATGGAGAGGAATATATGAGAAATATATGAACCTGATACAGCAGAATATAAATATTTGCCTATATAGGGTGAATAATGGCGTATTAAAATCATCACTACATTATTTCTGCTGTTGTTACAATTCAAAATAGTTTGTAGTTTTACCAAGGAAATAAACAGATGAGGTACACTGCCTACTCTGTCTTGTTTATACTTTCTTCCCCAGCAAAATCATCACTAGCAGACAGATGACTACAAAGCTCCTCAGCCTAAAGATGAATGGGTGTTTATAGAAAAATAAGTTAAAATTGACCAACATACCTCATCTTTTCCTTCTAGTTTCAGAAAGGTGTAAGAAAATGCCTGAGAATTATATGATGGCCATCTGGTTCAGGAAGAGAAGGATGTATGTGCAAAATGAAAATGCCTACTGTCATTATATAGAAAGAGAAGACTAGTAGAATGAGTGCAACATTGAGTAATTTGACAAAGATCAAAAAAGATTATCTAGGAATGATGACAGGCAAGAGCCATATGGGCAACTGGTTATTGGCCACCTACTGAATATATTTTATGCACTGCTTTACCTAGATGAAACTGGAGTAAACACTTGCTTCATTTCCAAAGCACTGTCCAAGAAACTTTGGGTTACTTGGCTGGTATCATCGTCATCTCCCCTGAGTGATGGACGGACACAGAAGATCTGCCCTCAGGAAAGGTAGAAGTATTGAGAAAGACACCACATTCTTCATCAAAGAGCAGAACTCAGAGCACTCTCAGCTGTTATTTCCTGACTTGGAGGAACTGTTGCAAATGTGGTCCCAGGCAGAGTATTTGCAGTTCCTGTATCCCTAGAGGGTCATTATCCATTGCTTTGTGTTAGGTGAACACTATTGTCTTCAGTAATAGTGTTGTAAATCTTTGTAGACCAAGAATCTAGAAAGCCAGAATTCCAGATAGCTGAGTCGAATTCTCTGCAAAGCCATGTTATTCACCCACTTCTTACCACTTATTTCTACTTACCTGCATTTGACTCATCTTTCACACATGCATCTACCATACTTCTACTTGAATTCTAGTTCTTTTCCATTAAGGTACAAGTAATAGAATCAGTGAGGCATGATTCTAGGTTTTAGTATAGAAGTGCAATTTTTATATTTCAATAAACAAAATATATTCATAAATACAAGTAAGATATTATAAAACTGTAGATACTATAGCAGTTTGTTTCTAAGAGTGACTGAAAGCTTCCAGAGCCTTAATTTTCATGCTGTATATGTAAGGCAACAGATTCCAATTTATAACCTGTATCAATTCCTACTGTGTTCGATAGTGAGATAATCCTCAGAGTTTCATAATTACCTTTTCAAATTTTATTACCAAAGTTCCAGGATACATTTTTCTCTACATAAGGGGGCCAAAGGTTGAAATTATTACTCCTAATTTTTAAAATAGTTATTAGAAATTACTATGTCACTAAGAAAGCAGTAGTATTCTGGTTTATCCATACTTTCAGTAGGCATAGTGAGATATCAAACGTATTAGTAGGTGAAGATAATACTCTGTGTACTAATGTACTTAGTTAGAAATATCGTATCTCTAATGAATCGAACATTTACATGTGATTTTCTTTCTTTCTTTCTTTCTTTCTTTCTTTCTTTCTTTCTTTTTTTTTTTTTTGTGGCACCGGGGATTGAACTCACAACCTCGCACCTCTGACAGGCACGTAAGCCGCTGAGCCAAACTCCCGGCCCTGGTTTTTCAAGGCAGGGTCGCACTGTGTAGCTCAGACCAGCCTTGCGCTCGCGTTGTAGCCCAAGCCGGCCTCGAACTCACAACGCACCTCCTACCTCAGCCTCCCGAGTACTAGGATTAAAGGCGTGCACCACCACGCCCAGCTTACATGTGATTTTCAACATTTCATTATATCCCAATTTATTATGAACTTGTTTTTAATCACCAGTATTTTAGATATAATATTTGATTCAATATGAGAAAAAAACATTGCCATACCACCATACACCACCTCCCCATTATTAATTTCAAGCACACAAAATAATAGAGAAAGTAAGAAAAGACAAAGCTGGTCTCATAAAACAAGATAGTGTTCCAAATGTCACAAAATGAACTCCAAATAAGAGAAAATTCAGATAAAGTCAAGTGTCTTTATGGATTTATGTTGATAAAAAAGAAGTTAATCGTTCCAAGTAATGAGGGCTATTTCTTAGGAAAGACTAGGAGCTTCAAGTAAAAAATGAAAGTGTGCATCTTGACTATTTGGAAAAATGGAAATGAACAGATTGTAGATACTTCTTAGTCATATTAGTGTGAACTTAGAACAGCTGAAGATCTCAGAAAAACCACAAAAAAGTAAATGATCTAAGCTTCCTGATGGCTTCTGGGTGGCAACTGTGATGTTATTAAAACCACAAGCATACAATTCTGAAAAGTGAATTCAGTACTAGAGAAAAAATCAGTGATAGATCAACAAAACTGGGAATTTTCTAGATGAGAACTAGTGATTCCATAGATGGAAAGAGAGCTGGAAATCCCATTCCCATTCAAGTAAGTCTGCAAATAAAAATTCCATCACTGAGGATTTAAAATAATGCTCATACATTGTCTTTATCTAGTCCATGTTTTTGTAAAACAATTGCTCATTTACAAAGAAATAAATTCATAGTTTGCAGTACTAGAAAATGAGAAGTCCAGTATCAAAATAATATCTGGTTTCCTGTCTAATAAATTGTCTAGTCATCCATTGAAAAATCCATTCTATCCTGAATGCTATATTTTCTCCAAAGGGGATAAATACAGTTTCTCTCATCCAAGCAGAAAGGCACAAATTCCCTCCTGAAAGCTCTTTTTCTGTCATTGCATATCGAATCCTAATGGCAGAGACCTTACAGTTGTATCACCTTTTAGGGCCCTATCTCCTAACACTCTTAAAATGATGAAAAGGTATCAACATGAGATTTGCAGAAGACAAACATTCAAACCACAACAGTGAGATTTCCCAAAATCAGAGTGTAAGGAGCCCATATGGAATGTTAAAAATATAAAGGGAAGGGACAGATGAAGAGTTAATCCCTGGACTGAATGTGGCAGAGGACCTTGGCAGCTCTTCAGGAGAAACTCACAGGTGTGCTGGAGCAAATCCCACTTGGCTTGACCTTGGAAGTGAGAGAAGGAAATCTGAAGGAGACACTTGTACAGATTTCATTTGGGAAATGTCAGTGCAAACAGAGCAGAAATATGAGGTTGTACCTGTAGCAACATGTAAAGTTCAGAGTGTTGTTTTATGTTATTAGCTGACATATATCAGCGGCACATATTAAAGGGGCTAGTGTGATATTTCCCCACATGCAAACAGGGTGCATTGATCAAATTCAGCCTCCTCTTATTTATCCTATCCCCCACTCTCTCCAACCATTAGTCATTACTATTGTACTTTCCAGTAAACTTTTTTAACTTCCACATATGAGAACATATATTTCTTGTATTTCTCCATCTAGCTTATTTTACTTAATATAATATCTTCCAGTCCTATACATTTTTCTGCAGATGACAGAACTTCATTCTATAAAGAATCAACAACTGGGGTCTCATGTTGTTAAAAAGCTTTTGAACAGCAAAAAAATTCACCAACAGAATGAAAAGACATCCCACAGAGTGGAAAAAATTAATCAGTTGTCTTACAATGGACTAATATCAAAAATATATAAAGAACTAAAAAAATCAGACCCCTAAGCATAAAGATACAATTCTGACATGGGCATCTGAGATGAATATACACTTCTTAAATGAAGAAATACAAATGGCAAGTAAACATATGAAAAAATGTTCAACATTACTGGTAATTTGAGAGATGAAAACTGAGACAATGCTGAGATTTTGTCTTACCCCAGAAAGAGTGGCTATTATCAAGAAATCAACCAATAAAAAATGCTGAAATGGTCGTGGGGACAAAGGAGTCCTCGTCTACTGTTGGTGGGAGTGTAGACTGGTGATTGGTTTGTTGTCTAGTGCCGGGGACTGGTGGTGTGAGTGCTACACCCGCCCAGGGGTGGGGAGCCAGCATACAATGTACAGGCGGGAAGGAGGTGTGTTTTTCCTTTTTTGCCCTTTCGCTCTTGTCGCTTGTGGCCACCATGAATGGCTGTCACTCTGTCATTCCACCCTGCCTTGGAGCCAGCTGAGTATGGGCTGAAACTTCCAAAAAACTGCAAGCTAAATAAACCTTTCCTTGCTTCACTTTGGGTGTCAGGTATTTTGTTTCACCAATGAGAAAAAAGTAACCAAGACAGAAGAAAGCAGAAAAGAAGGAAGGGAAAATGAAAATAAATATATATACAAGACAGTTAAAATACTTATACTACTTATTTCTCTTAGTTCATTCAAAAGAAAGGTCTGTGCTATTGTTTGGTCAATTGTTTTGTGCTTTGAGTAACTCCTTTAAAGTCAACAACATGCAAAGTATTAACCATTGTTATTCTCCTAGTATCGTATTTTGAAATTTTGTTTTATTGTTTTTATTGTATTTTTCTCTTTAAAATAAAATTTTAAAAATACCAACTCATACATTAACATCTTTTGGCTTAACAGAAAAAATACATGTGTGCCACAGGCTCACCACCACTTGCCTAGACCAATGATTTTGGACATGAAATACTTGAGAGTTTCAGAAAACCTCCATGGAAGAAATGAGAACTAACTTTTGCTTTGGTGGATATACTTCTAATGTTCTCCTCATCAATGATCAGCAAAAGGTGCCAAACACAATGCAGAAGCTGAGACTTGACTGGTAATTGGTGATGGCAACTGTGAACAAGCTGGATGAGAAATCAGGCCAAAGCTTTGTTGGAATGACCTTAAGAAAAGGTGGGAAGAGAAGAACTGAGATCTCCTTGAGAGTTTTTCTACAAAAGAGGAAGAGAAATGACAATATAGCTTACTGAAAAATGAATGAGAGATATTTCAGAGTTCTGTCCTATACTGGGCAAGAGAAGACATGTTTTATGCACAATCACCTTGAAATTTGTCAGGCCCAAAAAGAAACAACGGGATGTCTTTAACTCTTTGGGGAAGATACCTAGCAGGGAAATATTTGGGTTGATGTACATCACTGAAGCCACCGCATTCTGAATGGGAGAGTTCATTACAGCAGAACTCATGTACACTGTAAAAGCTGTTGCATAGAATAAGGACACCACTGAGAGGTGAGACCCACACATGGAAAAAGCTTCATGCCTTCCCCGCACTGATGGGATGCTCAAAATAGTAGAGACAATTTGAGTATAACAGAAAATAATCCCAAAGACAGGAGCACCAGCAAATAGACTAGCTAATAAATATACCAGAAACTATTGACAAAGATATCAGAACAGGAGAGTTTGATGACCTGATCCAGCTCACAGAAGTGAGGGATTTCCAGGTCTGTGCAGAAGGACAGCTGCAGGACCATCAGAGTGGAGCAAGGTGTGCACAACACTAACAAGCAAGGAGAATAGAACCAACAGGATACAGAGGCAGGGGCTCAAGATGACCATGTACCTCAGGGGGTGACAAATGGCCACATAGCAGTCATAGGCCATTGCTGCCTATGGAGACAATTTTCTAAACCACCAAAAATAGAGGCAACATTCATCTGAGAGAGGCAACCTATGTAAGTGATGCTTTGATCCTGTGTTTGGATGCTGAAGGGCATCTTTGGGATCATTGTTGTGCTTGCACAGATGCCATTAAAGGAAAGGTTGGAGAGGAAGAAGTACACGGGATTTGGAGTTGGGAATCATGTCTCACAGCCAGGATGATGAGGTTTCCCAGGATAGTGAGCAGGTAGATAACCAGGAACAGGCTGAAGTTGAAGGAGTGCAGTTTTGGATCATCTGTGAGACCCAGGAGCAGGAATTCTAAGGCTTCTGTTTGGTTTTTGAATTCCATGTTGCTGGTGGATCTATACAAAAGATGGGGTTAAAATACAATAAAGCAAATGGTCTCTGAATGCAAAGCAGCAGCAGTATCTCTTGGGTATGAGAGAAATGAAACTTTTTGATACCACTCTGAAAGTATGTAGAAGAACTTCTGGAAATTTAGAGCAACACTGGTTTTTCTATTTTTTTGTTTTGTTTTGCTTTGTTTTTGTCTTTTTGAGACAGGGTCTAGCTATGCAGTTCAGGCTGGCCTCAAACTCACAGTGATCCTCCTGCCTGAGCCTCCCAAGTGCTACAATTACAGGAATGCACCACCATGTCCAGCTAGAAAAACATTCTGTTTTAGTAAGCAGTTGTCTTAGTTACTTTTCACACTGTTGCCGAGACAGAAACCTAATGCCCAAAATTAGGGAAGGAAAGGTTTATTTCTTACAGTTTCTTGAGAGTTTTGGTCCACACTTAGTTGGCTCCAAGGCAGCATGGCATGGCAGGGCTGCCATTCATGGTGGCCACCAAACAGCAAGGCATGCTGGCAAGAGAGAGACAGGACAGAAGAACAACAAGGGGAAGACCCACCTACTTTACACTGTATGTTGGCTCCACCCCTGGACAGGTGCAGCACTCACATCACCAATCCCAGCGCTACACAACAAACCAATCACAAAGGCCAGACTCAGCCCCATCCAAAGTATATGAGGACTTGAGGGGACATAGTATCAACCAATACAGCAGTGTAGATGAATTTGACATTTTTAAAGTTTTGAAAGGAGAGCCTGAAAATGTGAATAAGTTAAAAAGCAAAATATAAGCCGGGCGTGGTGGCACACGCCTTTAATCCTAGCACTCAGGAGGCTGAGGTAGGTGGAGCGTTGTGAGTTCGAGGCTGGCTTGGGCTACAACGCGGCGCAAGGCCGACCTGAGCTACATAGTGCGACCCTGCCTCAAAAAACCAGGGCCAGGAGTTTGGCTCAGTGGCTTAAGCGCCTGCCCTGGCAGGCGCAAGGCTGTGAGTTCAATCCCCGGTGCCGCAAAAAAAAATAAAAATAAAAATAAAAAATAAAAAATAAATAAAAAGCAAAATATAATAGGAAATGGAGAGCTAAGTCTTTTGCAAAAAAGAAGGGAACGGGCAACCCACTTGGGCCCCCTTCTGTCATTCAGACAGCTTTCTTTCTCTCAATAAATATATTCTGCTCAAAAAAAAAAAAAGAGAAGGGAACAAAGAAATGAGTGGGGAAGAGGGAGGCAGAGAGGAAGGGGGTGAAAAAGAATTAAAATGTGTGATATACATGTACAAATGCTTCTTGATTAATGTAATCATTACACACTGAAAGCATCCATGAATAAAGAAAAAACAACTGAAACTGTGCACAAAAATAAAATTCTCCTCTTTAAACAACTCAATAAAAGAAGAAAGTTCTGATTGCCATTGTGAGTACATGTGGATATTTAGATAGTTTCTCTGCTCTTTTTTTTTTTTTTTTTTTTTTTTTTTTTGGCCCTGGGGGTTTAATCTACAACCTTTTGTTTTCCAGGGCAGGCGCTTAAGCCGCTGAGCCAAACTCCCCAGCCCTGGTTTTTTGAGGCAGGGTCGCACTATGTAGCTCAGGCCGGCCTTGCGCTCGCGTTGTAGCCCAAGCCGGCCTCGAACTCACAACGCTCCACGTACCTCAGCCTCCCGAGTGCTCTCTGCTCATTTTGTCCTCTCATCTTTCTCACTCTTTTCCTGATTTCTGCTACATCAATTGAACAGGAACACTTTCTCATATATTATGAAGTAATGAGATTATAACAAAAAAATGTAAGTCATGATTTCCCCCCACAATTAGTCCATACTGTAAAACAACCACAAAAATAATCACAATGAATGAACCAAATAAATCTTCTCATGCAGTGTCTTTGTGGCATGCCTTAGGATCATCAGCGGGGCTTGTCAAATTACAGTCTAGTGAGTTCATGTTGTAGCCCCATGGACTCAGGAGATATTTTGAACACAAATTTCACGGTATTCGGATCAGAGCTCGGATTACCTGACCACTGAGTTGACATTCTTGACCAATATTTACTAAGGCTTCTATGTACAGAATTAGTGTACTTAAAAAGTTGTCCAAGTTTTCAAAATTTCTTTTATAATTGGAAAAATTTGTTCCAGAACAAAGTCCTAGCTCACCTTTGCTTCCAAGGTGTACTCTCAGCTAGCCATTAAACTCATTTTGGCAGTGGAAGAGCATCCATGCAGGTAATAAGAAGCAAAGACTAGAAAATAGTACCTTTGAGCTTAGAGTCTGCAATACTCTCTCTTTGGAAATCAAACAACTATGTTAGCAATGAATTCTAAAAGAAGACGTGTAGCTACTTTTTCAAATAATAAAAACTGTAATGTAGTGCATTTTATTCATTTTAAAGTTTTATATCAAGAGAATCCTACTGTATACGGTGTTTATACTTGGTATTCTTTTTAATTTATTTTTTATTGATATTAGTATGTAGTGGTTCCTTGATACTCATCATCAATCACTTCTGAGAGGAGTGATGAGAATGAAAAACAACCAGTACCAGACAAATTGTTTTGCCTGGAAAAGATAGCAAGTCATCAGGAAAGCTGTAGCTTCAATGTTGGGTACCAAATGGTCAGTACCAGGGCAAAATATTTGCATCAAAACCCATCAAGTACCAAATTTCAGGACTTTCAAAACAAGCAACTTCCAAGGTATAACTACATTTAGGCTTTTTTTTTTTTTTTTAACCAGGGATCAAACTCACAGTCTTGCGCCTGCCAAGCAGGTGCTTACACCACTGAGCTAAATCCCTGGCCCTATTTTTTGAGACAGGGTCTCACTACGCAGTTCAGGCTAGCCTTGAACTCACTTTGTAGCCTAGGCTAGTCTCAAACTCACAATGACCCTCCTACCTCAGCCTTCCAAGTGCTGGGATTAAAGGCGTGCACCACCACGCCCAGCTATATTTAGTTCTTTATCATGAATTTTAACTAAAACATATTCCACTACATGATCATTTTATTTTTAATTCTGCCTTTTCTACCTTGTAGGTGTAGTGTTTACTGCCTTTTGATTGTGATTATGCATATGGTATAGAGTCATGCTTAGGAGATACTATCATATTCAAGACAGCAACCTAGGAAAGGGAAGGAGAAGAAGGGGGAATACAAAGGTGGTGCATTCTGTATGCTTTATTTATTCATTGAGAAAGACTTGGAACAGACATAACCAAATGTCGACACTGGTTAATTTTGGAAAGAGACAGTTTTCTCTTATGTTGCTATTGCTAATCACAATATCTGTTTTGTTTTGTTTTTAAAATTTAAAAAAAGTGCAAGTTATAACACAGACAACTCCAAAGGGAAGACCCCATGAAGACACGGAGAAGACAGTCATCTCCACACCAAGGAGAGAGGCTCAGGAGAACTAACTCTGATCATTCACCTTCTCCCTCCTGGAACTTTAAGAAAGAATTTCTGTTATTAATCTACCCAGTCTATGGCACTTTGTCAGAGTAACTGTAGAAAGCAACTGACCAAAACACTCTCTTCTCCACTGCTCAAAGAATTCAAGCCAAAGTCAAAATATTATATGAGAGACATAATATTTGAGAAGAGGCAGATTTCTATGAGGAAAAATTGGTCCTTGCTACTGAAAAGAAAGAGCAGGGGCTGGGGATTTAGCTCAACAGCATAAGCACCTGCCTAGCAAGTGCAAGGTCATGAGTTTGATCCCTGGTACCAAAAAAAAAAAAAAAAAAAAAAAAAAAAAAAAAAAAAAAAAAAAAAAAAAAAGGAAAGAAAGAGCAGTTGCCCAAAAGAATGAAAGCTGGACAAATAAAATCTATAGTGTAAATGAGAATGTGTCAAGAAGTGACAGGCAGGCAGTAGACTCAGAGAAAAACTGTTTTACATCATCTTATGCTAGCTCTTGCTTCACTGCTTCCCCTAAATGATATTGAGGCATTGCCTGCACTCAGGTCCAGATCAGTAATTGAGGGACTTTGGGTGACCAGACTTGCTCCTCTGAAAATGATGCTTGGTATCTCACCTGGGGAAAATAGATCTGATCTCTGGAAGGGCAGACACACTGAATGGATTTGTCTGGATCAAGGATGATCATCCTGGAAGAAAATACAGCTTTTGTTTTACGAGTGGACAAGGTTTTTGAATGAGGCTTTCCTAGGCCTCTCTTAGTCTCTCTATGTTAGGAGCTCAATATCCAAAACTCTTCTTTAGACCAGAAATGTCATTAGCATTCTGATCCCAGGGGCACCTATCCTCAAAGACCACTCTGCAGAGGACAGTAATTCAGGATTGTTTTTTGAGGACAGGTGTGTCTGATTCATGTCTTTCCCATCGTTTCTGCCCACCACCATTTCACATGCCTCACATACACTGTACCTTGACTTCGCTGATAAATTTCCACCTTCCATTTGAGCTGTCTCTATTTCATCAATTCAGGAAGATTAACTGCAGTTAAGTGTGAAAATGGAGCTTATCAATGTATATATAAAATAATTACAAGCATAGATAAAATACAGTATACTTGCTAACTCTCAGATATGTTTCTTCATAAGTGCATTAATAATTTTCTAACCTTAATTTATGTTTTATATATTTAGTATAAAATATTTTATCTTCTTTTTATTGACCACTGGTAACTATATTTTAAAACAGAGTATTATTCCTCAATTAAAGTGTGTGAATAATTTTCCAATTCTGTCTTCTCTATGTACATTTTTATTCACATTAGCAGAGTGTGAGCTGAGAGTATGGTTCTATATTTTAAATTCTGGTTTTAATTTATGTACAAAAATCACCAAAGGCAATAGAATGCAGATGTCTTGATTTAAAGAGTTTGACTACATTTCAACTCTCATTGGTTGCTCTGTATTAGTGTGCATTTTAAATCCTTCTATAATTAAAGGTTTCAATAATTTTATGTCCATCAGTTCACTTCAGGAAAATATTTTTAATCTGTAACTATTGAGGTATATTACTTAAAAATCAATTTATGATATGATGGCATACTAAAGTGTTTCTTCACCATCTTCAGACCATTAACTATCAAAATATATGAATAAAGGATAAAAGACAAAACCACCAAAGGGATTACAAAACAGACAGATAAACTTCCCCAGGTATACTAAAATGATTCACATATAACATGATGAATGGCCAGAAGCTATAGCACACTGAGGACTTATTTCCAGGAGAATAAGATACTTCTTTTTCCAGCCAATGAAGATAATGTCATTGGAGGATATCGGTTGCCATGGACAGAGATAGAACTTTTATTCACATTTATTCTTTCTTTCTCTTTTATTCCTTCCTACCTTTTCCCCTTTTACCTCCCCAGCTCCCCTTCCCATTGTGAAATAGGAAAAAATGTTCTAAAATATTTTATAAGGCTCCCACCACATAGATGCCCAAATCAGAGAAGATTAGACAAGTAATAAAACAAACTCCAGTTTCTGAAATTTTTACTAAAATAATTCTTAAAATAAAACTTAGAAGAGAATAAAAAAAGATAACAGATCCTGTCAATTAAATAAGAACAAGGGAAATTCACATTGGTGATGAAAATGCATTAGAGTCCTACAAGAATGAAGGGCAAAATGATTAAACACTGGCAATTACATGCTTGCTACACCAGTCTCATTTCCCCCTCTATGGCTATAACATCTTCTCTTTCCATGCCTTCTCATCATCTGTCTGGATTATAAAGAAATATAGGGTTACATATAGCAGCCACTGAAAATAGCAAAAAGTTTGCTCCCTGTCAAATCCCCTTTTCTCAAACAAGTAACATTCATATATTTTCATACCAATTAATCACATATTTGCAGGGCCAACATTCAATTCACTACTGAGATTCAGTCTGGTTGATCTATGGAAAAGCTACTTATCATTTGATCCAAAGCAGGGCTATAATTTTCTGTCTGTGGCGTCATGTTAAGACACAGCACCTGATTTTGCTGCTATTACCAAGTGGCCTGGGTGGGAAACAGTCCCAGGAAGAGATCACATCATGGAGGACTGATGGAAATCCTACTCTGCTGTGATACTCATTCTCCCCAAGTGTTTTGTTAAAAAGGACGCTTCTTTATAGTTAGAATATAAAAATATTATAATCAAAAAATGT
Organism: Dasyprocta punctata; assembly: GCA_004363535.1. Taxonomy (NCBI): domain Eukaryota; kingdom Metazoa; phylum Chordata; class Mammalia; order Rodentia; family Dasyproctidae; genus Dasyprocta; species Dasyprocta punctata. The sequence continues at coordinate 16,981 of RJWM01026557.1, forward strand.
TTTGTACTGGAGCCGAAATAAGCTTAATTAATGAGGCTCAACTGTCTTACAGTTATCTCAAGTCACTGATACTATCTATTTATACCATTTTTATAAATAAGGACACTGAATATTGTTGATACTGTTATTCCCACAGAAGCATAGAATCACCCATTAACAGCTCTAAGTAATTGCTTCACAAGCTGTAACTGTCCCATCTCTTTCTCTCAGTAGCACTAACTTTAGGCTTTAATTCATATGGACCCAACCACATAATCAGGTGGGAGCTATGCAGTAGATATTATCACAGATGTGCTTCAATATTTCCTGACCCTGCATAGTTTCTCCAATTTCCTTTTTAAAATACAATCTTTCTGCCTCTGTTCCCTGTAGTGCTGAGATTACAAGCATGTACCAGCTTGCCTTTTTCTAAGAGGTTGCTGCAATGAATTTACTAAAACTAAAACCCCTTCTTCAAGTTCTACTTCTGTGATTGTGTTTGGAGAACTGAAATAATTTTTCATACAGCTAGACATAAAGCATGATGAGGTTTCAAATCAGGCATAATACGAAGCACTTTGGGTCACCAGAAATCCTGTTCCTGTGAATTACTCTAGAAACCCAAGTCCACAACAAACGACATATCATAGGAGAGAAGCTTTCTTAGTGATGAGTCTCCTTAGGGATCCCTTCATGTCCTTGTTCCTTAAGCTGTAGATAAAAGGGTTCAGCATTTGAGGAAGCACAGAATACATCACTGAAGCCACTGCTGTCTTCCTGGGTGAGTTAGTTACTGCAGAGCTAATGTACACCCCAAAACTTGCCCCGTAAAACAAAGAGACAACGGATAGGTGAGACCCACAGGTAGAAAAGACCTTATACTTTTCTCCTGATGATGATATCTTCAAAACAGAGGACACAATGTGAATGTAAGAGTAAATGATTCCAGAGAATGGGATACCAGCACATATGCAACATGAAACATATATCAGGATGTCATCAAGGACAGTATCAGAACAGGCCAGCTTGATGAGCTGAGCGAGTTCACAGAAGAAGTGAGGGATTTCTGGGTCTGTGCAGAAAGACAACCGCAGCACCATCAGAGTGTGCAGCAGGGAGTCTGCCATGCTAATTAACAAGGAGACTAGAACAAGCAAAACACAGAATTTGGGATTCATAATAACTGTGTACCTTAGTGGATGACAAATGGCAGCGTATCGGTCATAGGCCATTACTGTGAGAAGAAAATTCTCCAAGAATCCAAAAACTATGACTAAACCAACCTGGGTGAGGCAGCCTGTGTAAGTGATGCTCTGACTCTGTGTTTGGATGTTCATTAGCATCTTTGGAATCGTGCTTGTGCTGAAACAGATGTCATTAAAAGACAGAATGGAGAGGAAGAAGTACATGGGGGTGTGCAGGTGGGCCTCAGAGCTGACAAGCAAGATGATGAGCAGGTTTCCCAGGATGGTGACCAAGTATATAGTTAGGAAGATGCTGAAGATGAGGGGCTGGAGTTCTGGATCATCTGTCAGTCCCAGGAGATTGAATTCTGAGATAGTTGTTTTATTTAAACCTTCCATATTGTTGATGAGTCTGATAGAAATTACAGGTAAACAGTAAATACATGGAGGAGCAGCAGCCACATATGGAAAATTATAAAATCTGCATTGTGGAAACCATGATCCTTGGGATTTAACTTTCAGAACTGTGAGGAAGTGAATTTCTGTTGTTAAATCACCCCAAGTGTACTTCTTTTTTTTATGGCAGACCTAGTAAGTAACAACTTAAACATCTTCGACACCAAAACAAGAATTAAATGTAAGAATTAAATGTAGTAGTGTCATCGTATTGAAAATGGTGCACATTTCCACTCAGAAGGAAATACACTCTCTCACTATAGATGTTATGAGACCAGAAGAGTAAGAACTGAATGATTATTGCTGAAAATATATTTGTGAATTTGTCAAAAAATTGTTAGATTTGACAGTAGAAGCACAAATGCCTTTTCTCTCATCATCTTATGCGTGTTTTCTGGGATGAAATTCCGTCAACACAACTGTCCTCAATTCAAAATCATTAGCCATGGAAATTGTGTTACCTTGTTGACTTCAAGAAAAATAATGTTCGCAACTCACTTGGACATTGAAGATGGAAGATTTGTTCTGATACTGGCGACAAACAAAATATATAAATTGACTCCTGTTCAGGAAGAATCATCTCTGAGCAAAGGTATAATTTTTTTACCCAACAGGGCAGGGCTGTTGATTGAGGTTGTTATATACAGAATTGTAGAGTCTTTAAATCTCTGAGGCCTCAATATCCGTAGCTCCTCGTTAGGCCACCAACTTTGCTGTCATTCTGATCCCAGGAGTGTATAACCTTAGAGACCAGAAAGATATCCCTAGGTCCAGGTGTATAATATTTATCTTCAGTACTTCTGTTTACCTTCATTTCACAAGCCTTGCACATATAAAACATGAAAATTTTCTAACAAATTCCAACCTTACATTTTATCTATAAACAGAAGCATCACTACCTATTTTATAGCATCAAGAACTGATTAAATTTTAGCTGTGAAAATATATCCTACTTATGTGACAATAAACAATAGAATTATAAATATGAGCTATTAGTGAAGATTTTATAAAATGCCAATACTCAGATGTCTTATCTTTATCATCATTATTTCTGAACTTCAGTTTTTATCTGCATTTTGCACAGACGATTCTAAATTATCTTTGACCATGCAGATATATACAGAGATGTTATTCTTTGCTGAAAGATTTGTGAATATCTCCTCAAATTCCTTCACAATAGATTCAATGTACATTTTTATTTATAATAGTGAACTGTGCTGCGAAATTATGCTTCTTCAAGTTTAAATTGTGGTTTAATTATTTACAAAATTAATAAAACACTGGATATTTCAGTGAAATTATGCTTCTTCAAGTTTAAATTGTGGTTTAATTATTTACCAAATTAATAAAACACTGGATATTTGAATAGATTTGAATTGTATTAAATAGGTTTAGATGGTGCTTTCTGGCAGCATTCATTGTTTAAAAATTTTATATTTAAAGACATTGATATTTTTACATGCTTACAAGTCTGTTACTCATGTTAAATTTCTCCACATGTTTTTGTTTATCTCTCATTTTCAAGATACAATGTTTGAAAAACACTTTTGGAATAGATGCCATTGAATGTCTTTTTTTACAGTCTTAAGCCCATTTATTTTTTAAAGTGTATTAATTGAATTTGTTGAGTTTAGGGTAAAATCTCATCTATATAGCATCCAATGTTCAAATCCAATCTCTATTCACACTCCCTTTCCTATTGCTACTTCTAGTAATCCATATACTACACTCATGATGACATTGTCCTTACATTCTGAGACAAAACATGTGTCACTGAGTATCATTAAATATATTTTGGTCAAATTCACGCATTATTTTGAGAAACATTTATTCACATAATTGACCTATTGGTTAATTGGATTACTTGAATTTTTGTTACGTTTTTAAAATTCTTCATACATTCTTCATATGAACTCTTGGTCAGATGAAAAGTTGGCAAATATGCTCTGCTCTTTGGTGGGCTGCCTCTTCACTTAGGTGACTGTTCCATTTGGTGTGCAGAAGCATTTCAGTTTAATGTAATCTCATGAGTCTATTTTTACTTTTGTTTACTATGCTTTTGGAGTCATATGAAGACAATCATGAATAGAGGAATCATCTTGAAGTGGTTCTCACATGGATTATTTCCTTTTAAATGGGTAGTTCTAGTACTTCAGTATCACATTTAAGACTTGAATCCATTCTGACATGATTCTTTTTCAGGATAAAAGGTATGGGTTTAGTTTCTAAATTCTGCATACTGCTATCCAGTTTTCCCAGCACCATTTGTTAAAGATTCTGTTTTTTTGTGTGATGCATAATCTTGCCACATTTTCAAAGAATGAGTTGGATGTAGTCATACAGCTTTTTTTCTGGGATCTCTGTTCTGTTTCACTATTCCTTCTGTTTGTTTTCTCGAATTCTATGAGGAATACTATTGGTGTTTTGATTGAGATTGCATTAAATATGTAAGTATTGTATGTCAGTTTTGGAAGTATGGCCATTTTACTTCTTTCCAATTCCTTCCCATCTCTTCAACCACTCTTCCTCTCCAAATTTGCAAAACTTTATTTCCACTTTTATACTTCTTTTATCATTTTCCCCTTCCTTCTTCTCCCTCTCCCCTACACCCCGTTTCTTTTGAACCATTTCTTCCTATTTTACTATATTATTATACGCTTTGGTCCTTACTCATTTGGTTTCTGACACCAAAGAAACAATGTGATATTTACACATGCGTGTCTGATTTATTTCACTTAAGAGCCTCAAGGTGCAACTATTTACATAGGAATGTCTCAAGTTTATCCTTCTTTATGGCTGAGAAGAACTCCATTATATAAAAATATCACATCTTTTTTATCCATTATTTGGTTGATGGGCATTTAGGTTGTTTCCAAGATCTAGCTATTACAAATAGTGCTGTTATAAACATGGATATGTAAATATCACTGTGGTATGATCTTTTTAATTCTTTTGGGAAGATATCCAACAGCTAGATTATTGGGACAAATGAGATCTCTAATTCTAGTTTTTTGAGGACTGTCCACACTGATTTCCACAGTAGTTGCACCACTCTGCACTCCAACAAAGAGTGGAAAAGTTTTGTTTCCCCACAGCCCTTCCACCATTCGTTATTGGTTTATTTCTTGATGATAGCCATTCTTTCTGGAGTGAGGCAGAATCCTAGTGTTGTTTTAATTCACATTTTTCAAATGACCAACAATGTTGAGCATTTTTTCATCTATTTATTAGCCAGTTGCATTTCATCCTCTGAGAAGCCTGTATTCATCTCAGCTGCCCATTTTTTAATTGGAGTTTTAAATTTGGGGGGCCTAATTTTTTTCACTTCTAAATATTAGGCCTTTGCAGAGGAAAACCTGGCTAAATTTTTTTCCTACCCTGTGGGTTGTCTTTCCACTCTTGTTGATTTCTTTTGATGTGCAAAAGACTTTTAAGATGAGATTCCAGTTGTTGATTCTGTGTAGTATTTTCCATGCAGTTGGGGAATATTTGTTCAAGGAATCTTTGCCTACCCCTGTCTTCAAATGTTTTACTTATTCTCTCTTCCAGCAGATTTAAAGTTTCAGTTTTAATATTTAGATCTTTGGTCTATTTCAATTTAAATTTAGTGCATGGAGAGAGACATGGGTCTATGTTTAGTCCCTGGCCATATAGAAAACTGGAATAGATGGTCTTCGTCTCAATCTGTGGTAAGCCACCTATGACAAACTGACAGTCGACATCACACTCAATGGTAAAAAAAACTGACAACTTGCACTCTGAAGTCAAGAGGCAGAGAAGGACAACCCCCACTCTTATTTAATGTAGTTCTACGAACATTAGCCAGAGTAGTTAGACAAAAAAACAAAAACAAAAACTAAAACTAAAAGGAACACAAAAAAGAAAGAAGTTAAATTATCATTATTTGCAGACAACCTGATTCTCTACATAGAATACCCCAAAAGCTGCACTATAAAACTGCTAGATTTAATACCTGAATTCAGTAGCATAGCTGCACAGAAAGTTAACACTCAAAGATCAATAGCATTCCTGTATACAAATAACTAAATCACTGAGGGAAAAATTAGGGAAACAAAACACCTTTCACAATAGCATTGAGAAAAATGAACTACTTAAAAATCAATCTAGTAAAATAAGTAAAAGATCTATACATTGAAAGTTATACTACTCTAAAAAAAGGAGATTGAAGAGGATATTAGAAAAGTATGGAGGAGAGTACTAGGGAGACAGAAAACAGAGATCTCCTCTGAGGAGTTTTTCTAAAAGGGGTGAAGAAAATAAGATAGGACTACAGCTAGAGCAGGATGAGAGGTCTAGAGGGGGATTTTGAAATTTTTGAAGTCAATGTAAGTTTGCCTTCAAAATGTCAGGCTTTGGACCTCAAATCATGTGCTATATGGTCATATACTGAGCAGGGCCTCATCAGGAATACTCAAGTAGCAACAAGGTTCTATCATATGGTCACTGAAAATTTCTTCCTCAAATAAAGCCACAAAACCATTTTTTACCATTTAAATGTTTTACTTCACCGAACACAGAGGTGGCATCCAGTAAATGGGGCATCAAAACAAACCTCAGAGAATAAAAAATAGTATACATTTGGCAAGAATGTAAGCTAGTATACCTATAGCGTAAATCACCATGGAATTCCTCAAAAAAATTCTAAAACTAGCTCCATCCTCATGCTTCATTTTTCTGCTCAGGAGATTCACATAACTGCCACAGCTGCTGTGACCTGTGACTTGCAGGCATGGAAGCCTGAAGTGCTATAACTCACTCTAGAGTCCTCTGTGTGATTGTAAGAGCAAAGAAATGAATCCATCTATGTCAGTTGCATAAAAATGAATTGAGAATAGAGACAGCAGATGGCAGGCTGGAGGCAGCAGCACTTACAAAATTCTCCGAAGATGCCCCCCAAGGTGTACAGGTGCTCGGATGCAGGGGAGCAAATGAAACCAGACCACCAGGAGGCAACTTGAAGGAGAAATCCAGTAAAAGAGTGTTCAGAAAAACAAGCAGGGCCACATCTCAATCCTGGCAGCGCTTATATCCTAGATCTGGGGAACACATAGTCTGGGGAAAGTTCCACTCCCCATTGGTGAAGAAATCAACTGCAGCAACGGCTGCTGGGCTGCCACTCCATGCCAAGCCTTCACCCAGTACCCTCCTGTCCTACCTCTCCTCCAACTGTGAAATGAAGCAGAGTGTGCAAAGAGAGGGTCTCTTCAGATCAACGCACTAAGGAAAGCATAAATCAAAGAACTCAGGGAGCATTGTTTGAGTTAAAACCAAAGAGCCCTACAGACAGAAAACAACAAAGGACATGGTCCTGGTTAGAACCCGGAACCAGGCATCAAGGGATCTGTGAGCCAGTGATAACCACAGGGGCTTGATGTTACCATGATTGGGGGATTATGGAGTGAGAAGGGAAAGTGCAGCACTGCCAGATCAGTCAGTCTCTCACTGCCCCCCAAATGCAGCTGAACTCAACTGAGCTCCTTCCAGTCACAGCTCAAATGAAGCTGCATTCCACTCAAAAGGCATTTCTTCTGCTAAATGCTGGAAGAGACTCCATGAAGGTGAACAATTGGGATGAATGATCACTGGGTCGGGGGAGAAAAATCCAGATCAGTGTCTGCACAGGTTTATTCCTGCTGGCCCCCAGAGACCACTAAAATCCTATGTCAGATTGTAACCCAGTAGGTAGCAGTATTACTTTGAGCTAGGAATGGAAGGGGCAGAAATGAGCCATCAGAGAAGCTCACAGGGGCAAGGATGCTGACCCTTGTGTGACCACACAGGATCATTGCAGTTGCTGAACAGTGAAAGCCCAGGTGGAACTGGGACAGAACTGAACATGGAGAGTGTGGGAAGCTAAGATGGGTGAACTGGACAAAACAAATAGGAGAGCTTGCAGCAAAATCTGGTTCCCAGTGACCTTAAAACTCACCGTGACAGAACTGTCAGTGGAAGAAGCAATGGTGACCCACCAACATTCTGAAATCACCAGAGGTTCCCGAGTTCAGTGTTCTTGTATGGTTTTTTGCGTTTTTTTTGTTTCTGTTTTAGTTTTTGTTTTGGTTTTGTATGAGTTTTCACCTTTCAGTTTTTGAGTGGCAGACGTTTGCATAGGTGTGTGTATGGAATCAACTGTGCATTATGATTTAGAACTGAAATTTCCACAAAAATCCCTATGGGTATGGAAGTAGACTGGCTCATGAGGGCACTATACTCATGAGTTTGTTAACCCAGCTTTTTGTTTGTGTCTCCTTTAAGCTAGCTATCACTTTATCAGTTAAATCCCTTCTCTGCTTATTTACATCATCTTTGAGGTACTAGCTGTAGTTTTAGTACAGGTAGAGCAACAGGGCTGGGAGACCACGCCCCTCCCCCCACTTGAGTTTGGGCCACAACCCAGGGCCAGTCTTCCTTCCTCTGTTACAGGTAATTTAAATGGCATGAATGCTGGGACAAATGTATTTGTTCAAAGTGCCTGATTCAGGATGACTCAGTCCTCTGTTAATCACTTCTGTCTTTCTTCCTGGAGACCCAAGAAGAGGCAGCCAGGATAGAGTGCATCGCCTCAAGAGTCTGAAAGCCTGATGTATCTGTGTGCTTTTTGCTTTTCCTGACATCACAGCACCACTTTTCTGTTCATGCCACATTTTTATTTCTGCTGACACAGATCTGCACTGAGAATATTGTCCTTTTATCTTCAATAAATATATCTGCTTTTCTTCCACACTGATTGTACACATGCAAATCTTTGCTCATCATGCACAAGAGCCTGGAATCTATGTGTTGTATCTATTCCATGGTAAGAGTCTTTTGTTTCTTTCTTTATGCCTTCATATATATCATTCATCTGATTTTTGACATCCTCTCCATTAGTGCCTTTGAGATCAACTTTTGGGGAGTTAAGCACTTCTGGAGACATCTCGTTGTCTTGTTTTCTCATGCCTGGGGTGTGTGTGTGTGTGTGTGTGTGTGTGTGTGTGTCTGCATGTGCTGAGGAACTGAGGGCTGCTAATCAGTGTGAAAAATTTATATCAGTAGTATGGAGTTCTTTTTAGTTAATGTATACTTCCCAATAATGTTATTTTGGGTTTGATCGTATTTGGGTACTTATACACCTCTTCAAACCTACTCAACATAATAAGATCAAGCCCAGTCTTCGTGTTGCACACACACACACACAAAAAAGAACCTCTACCAATTTTATCAGCATCTTCAGAGCCAACCATGTATTGAGAATGTACACTGAAACTTGTTTTAAAAATGGTATCTTTTTTTCAGTGTCCCATAAAGGCTGTGAATCCTTGGAGCCCTGAGCTCTTTTTCTGTAGGGCTGTACCTGAGTGCACTCTGTCTTGTCTTCTGGCTAAGTCACAACTCTCTATCTCAGCCTGAGTTGCCTCCACCATTCACAGTGTTAACACTTTCCCACCCATCAGCTCTGTGGTGGGGTGTGGGGGACTTTCCTCACTGGCACCAAAAGGTGGGCAGTTGGTAGGAGATTACCAGAGAATGAAACTTTCTGGTTTTTAGAACAGTAGGGGAGAGCATGCACTGGTCCTGCACTGTCATAACTCTTTCTCTCCTACATGTTTAGCCAGTCACAATCTACAGTTCCCCCCACCCACCAGCTCTGTGACACCCAGGGCTCCTGGTGCTCAGCAACCCTATCTTGGCCAGGGATGGGGAAAACTTTCATGCCTGCACTGAATAATGGAGAGTGGGCAGGATGCAACATGGACACACAACTCCCACTGTTTGGAGAGTAATGGGGCAATGCCTGTGCTGAAAATCTCTTTTTAACCTATGTTTCACTAGCTGCAATCTGCAGATCCCAGAGGCACAGTTCTCCCAGCCACCAGCTCTGGGTTGCCTGTCAATGCTGGGCACTTGTTCTACTCTTATCCAGGAGCCTGTTGATGTCATTCAGTCTCTGTCCTCTGAGTGATGTGCTGGTTTTAATTTCTCTGAGGCCCTAATCTGTGAGAATGTCCCTCACTGTGCTCCCTTGCTCTGAGTAGGAGGTGAATAGATTCTAACATCCCACATCCCAGAGTCTATCCCAGGATTCTGTCTTCTGCTCTTTTCCTCAGGATGTAAGAACCACTTCCAACATAGCATGTTCACCAGACTTACGGGGTATGGAGTGCTGTGTCTCAGAGGGATTCCTGCTTCCTTTTCTAACCCACCCAAAGTTGGATGAGATTGAGTGGACTTCTCCTTCAGGCTGACTCCTCATGCTTGGGTATGTTCACCTCCCCCACTTTTGAGGACCTACATTTTCTAGTGGATCCTCTCTGAGCTTCCCTCATAGATCTCTGCCACTAGTCAGCCATGATGGATCCTTTCCCATTTGTAATTCTTCTGAGAAGTATCTTTTTAAATCAGATCATTTGTTTTGGGGAAACTAACTTTTTGAGTGCTTTATATTTTCTAGATATTAATTCTTTACCAGAAGTATAGAAAACAAATATTTTTCTTCCATTGACTGTTGTCTCTTCACTCTGTTTCCTCTGTTTCCTACTCACTCTGTTTAACTGTTTCCTTTGCTGTACAGAAGCTTTTCAATTTGATGGCATTTGATACCATTTATGGATTCTTGGTATTATTGTACTTCTGAAGCCCTATTTAGGAGTATTTGCCTGTGACTGTGACTTCAAGTGTATTTTCCTTACCTTGAATCTTTATGAGGGTTGAAAAATTTAATGAAAAATAATAATGTGAACATATATAATGTGGTGAGAATGTGTTATAGTCCATCAAAATAAGTTTTTAGGAGAAACACACATCATATTGCAACAAAATGTATTGCATTAATCTATTTTCATTTATATTATAATAATACATGAAATTACATCCTATTGCAACAGTTTATTGCATTAATCTATTTTCATTTATATTGCAATAATATATGAAATTACATTTAGTACTGACACAGTAATTTAGCATAACAAGACTATTCACCACGAAGATAATCCTTATTTTATGTAACTAACATAGACCCTGTTATCATGAAGATGCACAATCACAAGTGAGAGGAATAAGGAGGGTAGAAGAATTGTTGTTAGACCCAGCATTCAACTCAAGACAGAGATGTCTTCTGAGTAAGTCCATAGAGAGATCTATTATTAGTGGACCAAGCAGACAGCACACACTATTCTGTTTAGGGGATCTTGCTGGGTATGAGGATGACATGTCCTGCAGCTACCTGGTGTGTTAATTATCCTTCCACTGCTTTAAAAAGTACTCAAGCTAAACAATTTAAGGAGAGAAAACTTCTTGCTGGTTTGAGCTCTTCCAGTCCATGCATGATTGGTTTCATCACTTTTGAGGCATAATATTTTCTGCCTCAAAGTGGGAGAATAGTTTGATGAGGAGGAAGTGATAGACCAATGCAGTTCAGTTCATGGTAGCTGGGAAGA
>RJWM01026558.1:0-27926 GCA_004363535.1 Dasyprocta punctata
TACTTTAAAAAAAAAAAAAAAAAAACAAAGTTCAGGTCATTTTATTTTCTATTTTCCAGAACAGTACTACTATTAGGAAGACCCAAGGATGATGTAAGAAGTTTGAGAAATAGAATTACTAAACAAGTCATAAAAACTATCAACCTGATGGTTTCCTCAAGAGACAAGACAAAAAAGCACTGCTATGGATAGGGCAAGAGCAAATGTTTTTTAAGCTTCTGAGTTATCTGTCTCTCCTGCTTCAAAAACTGGTAGAGTAGCCAGATGTGATGATGCAGGTCTGTAAACCCAGCACTTGGGAGGCTGAGGCAGGAGGAAGGATGCAAGTTCCAGGTCAACAAGAGCTACTCAGGGAGACACTGTCTGGAAAAAAAAAAATCTAATTAATTAAATTAAAAAAAATAAGAGCCCTCAAATCAGTAGACCCTCAAATGTTTTCCTAAATATTAGTAGTCTTCTCCTTCTGATCAATCTTTGGTTCTTGTAATTATATTAATATTTGCACATGCCAATTTAATTCATTACCGATTTTAGAATTACAAGGAATATCAGATATTATCAAGTATGGAATTTTCTATGAACTTCTCAGGAAACCAGAAAGTTTTTGTTCTTCTAGACCTGGTACCTGAACAATCAATGGAAGAAGAGCCTCTTAAATCCTGAAAATCTTTTCACAAGCTCTCACAGCCTTAAAATTATTCAATTCAGAATTAAATTTTAATTTAGCCGACATTTATATTCTTCTTGATTTAATTACCATGTGACTTCCAAGTAGGATGCCTCAAGCATTACTTGTATGAAATGCTTTAGAAAACAAAAATGAGCACGCTATAGCTGATAGGCATTTTAGACTGAATGGTTTATACCAATAAAATAATCTTAACTGTTAAGAACTGAATTTCAATTCTCAGTCTCAGCACAATGCTTTTTCTTCAATAATCTACATTGGTACTTGCAAGTATTTTATTTCCAAGCATTTTCATTCACTTTACAAGGAGAAATAGTATTTATTATATTTGATCACACTCATCTATCTATACAACCTACAGCTACTCAAATTGAGGGCTTTAATCACTACTCTGTAGGTCATGAAATCAATCTAGCAAATGGCAAATTAAACTGTAAAAAAAATGAAAATAATAATAATAACAAAAGAACTGAGAAACCATAACAAGGCACTACAAGTAGAATATCCCTTATCTGAAATGCTTGGGAACAAAAACTGAGGTTTTTTTTTTTTTTTTTTTCCTCCAGATTTTGGAATACTTGCATATGAATGAGCTAGAAACATGAAATTTGTTTATGTTCCATAAAGACTTTTTTACACACAGGCCAAAGGTAATTTTGCATAATATCTTTAATAAATGTTTTCACTGTGACAAGTCACATGAAGTCAGCATTAGAATCAATTAATGTTGGTCCACAAAAAATTTCAGATATTTATGATTTACTTTTTGTAATGAGTGAACCCGAGGCCTTTGAACTCATCTACATCCCAAGTCCTTAAAAAATTAAAACAAAACAAAAACTGAACCAGGATTTCACTAAGTTGCAAAGGCCGGGCTTGATCTTGAGACCCTTCTTCCTCAGCCTCCCACGGGCATGCAAATACCATACCCAGCTGGATTTTAGAGCATTCAGGATTTCAGATTTCACATGAGGAATGCTCAACCTGTACTACTCAGTAATATCTGTGTGTGCTGGGTTATTCTATACAACACATGCCTTACTACAGAAATGATTAAAGGGGTTCTGACATCACAGTGATGACCACAAGGTGCAATCAAAAAATATGAATTTCACTGGACTGTCATGGTCACCTGAATGTCCTGAACTGATTAGAGACATTTACCTTTCATGGTCTTTTTGACTTTGGGAAAGAGCCAGAAGTCACACAGTGCCAGATCTAGTGAATAAGGTGCATAAGGACACACTGTACTGTTTTTAGGCCTTTCCACTGGATAGTACTCAGAATTGACCATGTGTTTTTATCATACCTCATAAAGACACTCATGAAAGAGGACTCCCAGAACCGCTTCAGAACATGGTGAGAATGCTGGGATAAGCATGTCTAAAGTGAGAGGAAGTATTCTGAGGAGAATCAGTGGCTATGTGTAATAGTTGTTTACTATGTTTTAAAAACTTAAAACAATCACCATATATTTGGATATTTTGTATTTGAAACTGCTAATGTATAAATGTGGATGTCTGTGGGACTTCAAAATTCTAGCTGAACAAACTGGCTAGCACTGTAAGCTTGGGAAGATTTAACTTCTGTATTTGCATCTCATGATCTGCAGCAAGGACAGTAATACTACTTTTAAAGTCAAAATGAAGCACATTCACTTGCCTGAAAATGTCACAATGCCTTTGGTTAATGGATGAGAAGAGGCAGTCGTTCTCTGAAATTCCCTCCAAATTTTCCTATCAGCAGAAGAGGGGGAGTCTGTACCCTGGCAGACACCACCCTTCTCACCACAGAGCATTCGCAACGCAAGTGCGTGCACACACATCATGCACTCCTTCAAGGACCAGATGCCTGGGGGCAGGGAGTGGTCCAACTTCAGGCCACTGAGGATGGAATCCAGACATCCAGTTCCAGCAAGAGGAAATCCCACAGAGAAGGTGCGATTATGTCACACACCTTCAGCTAGTGAGCTTCTCTCGGTCCCTCCCTCTCCCAGGAGCTGTGTGTACATCAGCTGAGATGGCCAGGGATGCACAAATGCTGTGACTACTCCCCTCCACAAGCTCCACCTCAACTCATTGTTCCACAGTTCAGCAAATACATTTCCAAATGTCCCTTGTGCACAGTGGCCAGTCTGCCCGCAACTGGTGGGTGCTAGGCCTTGAAAACTAGCCCCTGAGTGGCAGGTCTGGAAAGCCATTGCACCATGAAGAGCATAAAGTTATTGATTGCTTTTGCAGGGTTGCATTAAAAAAAACAAAACACTTTCCATTTCTGTTCTTTGTACTGAGATAAATTATTTAACCTTAAATTCCAAAATTCTGATTAGCAACTTCCTAGTTTCGTGAACATCCAAGCACAGGCCCCATTTCACTATAAAACTGGTTGAAAAGGATAGGTGTGCCTCCAATTCTCTAATTGATTTGGAGCTTTTCTGGTTTCTGTTTGATCTGAAGACAATTTTCCATAGTCTCCACCCTACAGAAGGCACTGAGAAGTCCAGGGCGCCCCTCTCAGGTGAGATGCTGTGATGCGGCCTCTGAGTGGATTATGCGGATGTGTCCCTTGAGTGCACGAGGAGCTGTTCTTTGGAGAAGGTTTTTTAAATATTGATTTATTTACTTATTATTTTTTGAGTTTTGCTTCTCACAAACAATCTAACCTAGGTCTACTACAAAAGCGAAAATCTAGTAAACCATGTACAGACACTTTTTACAAGCTATTTTTTTTTTTTAGAAATGGAAATTGAACTCAGGACCTTTTGCTGGTCAGGCAGGTAGCAATACAAGCTGGTTTTGAACCAGAGGTAAGCCCTCCAGCAGTTTGGACTTGCTTGGGACTTTAAACCTTTTTTTGTTTGCCTATTTGTTTTGAGACAAGGCTTCACTGTGTAGTCCAGGTTGGCCTACAACTCAAGGTGATTCTCTTGCCTCAGCCTCCTGAGCACTGGGATGACAGGCATGTGCCATGGTGCCTGGCTTGCTTGGGTGTTTTATTGAACTATCCAAACTTAAGATGAGCCTTTCTTCTTAGCTGCAAAACTTGTTTCCCTTACAAGCCTGCACAGTTTGTTTTTACTGATCACTGTGAAGGTGGTAATTTTTTCTTTTATCATTTTTGGTCAGTTTGTTTTTGAGAGATGAGATACTCCTACACGGCCAGACTAGACTGACCACACCCAGGCTGGCCTCCAATTCCTGGATTCAACCTTCTTCTTCAGCCTCCCCAGGAGCTGGGAACTACAGGAGCAGCCCAGCTGGGTCACTGGAAAGCAGTGCCTCTACAGCTTCACAACAGCTAAAATCTGTATTTTAAAAAAGCATACAAAGCTTTGCATGGTGGCTGTATCATAGCCAATGAGGTTTATCCAAGATGTGATTACTGCTAACTGAACAAGAATAAAGAAAACCCCCACATGCTGAAATCTTCCTGATTTCTGCCACTGCACTGTACCACAGTCCCTACTGTTCAGCTCTGGGCTGGTGCAGGAGCACTGATAAAAGCTTCAGGGCCCTTGATTTCACATATGTCCTCCACTGACTCATGTTTCTGTAAGGAAGGCTTTTGAGCTCATAAAGCAAGCAAGTAGCTTACTTTGAAGACCACCATCCATGTTCCCAGCTAAATACAGTTAATATTTTTGAAAAGGTAAAGCAGTAACACTGAAATCTTGAAATTCAGACTTTTCTCGGTTTTCATAGCACTAAGTACTCACATCAGGCTGCATGTAGTGGCACATGCCTATAATCCCAGCACTCTGGAGTCTGAGGCAGGGGGATCACAAGTTCAAGACCAGCCTGGGCCACTTAGCAAGATCCTATCTCAAAAATTAAAAAAAAAAAATTTTAAAAAAATGAAAAAGGGCTGGGGATGTAGCTCAGTGTCAAGGCTCTGGGTTCAATCCCCAGTATAGGGGGGAAAATCTTATCTAACAGACACATCAGAAGACTCACAACACTATTCAATTTTCTAAAATAAAATTTATTTGCCAGACATGGTGGCATACACCTGTAATCCCAGGACTTGGAGGGCTGAGAAGGAGGACTGTTGTGAGATCAAGGCCAGTCTGGGATGCATAATAAGTTTAGGGCCAGCCCGAACTACAGTGAGATCCTGTCACAGAGAAATAAAAATAAATAGCCAAGCATGGTGACACACGCCTGTAATCCCAGTACTCCAGAGGCTGAGGCAGGATTATTGTGAGTTCAAGGTTAGCCTGGACTACATAGTGAGTTCAAGGTCAGCCTGAACTACAGAGCAAGACCCTGTCTCAAAATATATGTGTGTGTGTGTGTGTGTGTGTGTATTTAAATTTATTTATTAAAACTACAAAAATCTTTTCTAAAAATATAAATGCAATTAAACAAAGAGAAGGGCATTTTCAGACAAATTTTTTTCATGTCATCCTAGAGTACGCGTAACTCACTTCAGTATACAGTAGACTATCAAACTGTCCTTGCATTTTAAGAGAAAATATCCTTTTTTCAAAGTAAAACTCCAAGCTTGCTTAGTGGCACAGACCTGTAATTCCAGCTAACCGGAAGGCTGAGGCAGAAGGGTTGCATGCTGGAGGCCAGACTGGGCAATTTAGCAAGACACTGTCTCAAAAACTGAAAAGAGGGCTGGGGATATAGCTCAGTGGCATAAGGGCCTGCCTGGCAAGCGCAAGATCCTGAGTTCAATTCCCAATACCAAACCAAACCAAACCAAACCAAACCCTGAAAAGAGGTAGCTCAGCAGTAGCGCTCTTGTCTAGGATGCATGTGGTCCTAGGTACAACCTGCCTCCCCGCCATAAAACAAAGCAAAACTGTAGTTTCATTCACTGCTGCCAATGAACTCATTAGGATGCTTTTTAAAGTTGTTTTCCTAACAATTACTATATTAAGGGAATCTATTGTCCTAATTACACACACACACACACACACACACACACACACACACGTACTTATCATAAAAAGCCAAGCACACATTCACACATTGATCTTACACAACACAATAGTTTGAAAATAAAATGTCACTGTAACATACGGTTTTGTTGGTTACAATCGATTAATTCTTTAATCAACATTTCCATAATCGGCCTTATGAAATAAAGTTTTAGCATTTATAATTTATTGCTGTAAAATCATAGTCAACAGATTTTCCACAATGTTGGTTGCTTCATTACTGAAACTCAATTTTATGACTTGAAATAATAATCCCAGTTTTAAGAAACAAAAGAGACACCCGGAAGCAACACCCAGTTATTTTCAAGTAAGGAGCACAGCTGAGCCAACTAAAAAGAAGAGACAAGTACTGCACACAGTCACACGCTTAGGTGCTGTCTGCAAGTGCATGAGGACAAGTAGGGACCACTGAGGCGAAGGCTGAGGGATGGGGGCAGAGCCCACCCCACCACATCCCCATGCTCCCAGATCTGGCTTGGAGACGCTGCAATGGGGGAGCCACAGCAGATTACGGACCACAGAGGGAATGCTGAGGACACGGGGTCAAGCAGGAAGGCATGAATGAAGAAACAAGATGACCTGGTATCTCACTGAGCAAAAATATGGACAAGACAGCCACAACACACACAAAGCTACCACCAAGAGCTCACACTAGCAGAATTGCTCAATCAACAAGCCAGTCTTCTGCACCCCTAGATCTCCCCTCCGCAGTTTCTTATTGGTAGTGACCCATTCTCCACATCAAGCCCAGGTCACCTTTCATCACTGTGTCAGATAGGAAACTGAAATTTCAGTACCATCTGACTGACGTTATACATTCGTGAGCTACACTTCGTCTACTTTTTTTTTTTTTTTTTTGGTACCGGGGATCGAACTTACAACCTCATGCCTGCCAGGCAGGCGCTGACGCCACTGAGCTAAATAAATCCCTGGCCCTATTTTTTGAGACAAGGTATCATTATGCAGTTCAGGCCGGCCTTGAGTTCACTTTGTAGCCCAGGCTGGTCTCGAACTTGCAACGATCCTCCTGCCTCAGCTTTCAAGGTCTAGTTTCAAACAGGACAAAGATTTTTATCCAAAGTGAGGTGCCTCCAACAGGCAGACAGCGGAGGGCCAGCAGCGACTAGATCACAAAACGTGTTCAGCAGGCCTTTGGCATGTGCTGTACTCAGTGCTAAACGCTAAGTGTTACTACTACATGTAAGATGAACCTGCGAACAGGAGACAGGAATCACTCTGGATTTTCCCACCCCCTCCCAACCAAAGCCTCCTACCTTCCAAAGACAGGTTTGGAGTTTGGAAGGGGAAATGGCCTTGCCTCGGCATCCACTCCTGGGGTTCCCCTTGGGACCGAGGTGTCTGGTTGGTTCGGGATTCCAAACCTTTCTTGCAGCTGCACCAGAGCAAGCTTCCTTTTATCCCTCGGTGTGGGAGACAATTTGAGTGACTCCCCTTTAATGCAGAACGACTGTTGTGACATTGATTATATCGAGACTTATTTTTTATATTGATATATACAGAGCTGACTTTAATTTTTTTTAATTGGCTCTAAGCATTATAAATAAGGCTAGCAAGGTATTGGTATATAAGCTCTAAAGCCATTAGACAGTCTCTTGTTTCCTCGCATAGTGTTTTCTATAAAAGATATAAACACAGCGTGATGGTATAGCCAGTTAGCTCCAAAAATGTCAACTGGGTAGGAGCCTCGAGATAAAAAGGGTGGGAGGTCCCCCCCACACACACCAAAACTTACATATCAAAAACTAAAGCACGGGGCTGGGGATTTAGCTCAGTGGCTCAAGTGCTTGCCTGGCAAGTGCAAGGTCGTGAGTTCAACCCCCAGTACCAAAAAACAAAACAACAACAACAAAAAAACACCTAAAGCAAGAGCCTCAAAAACAAATTTAGTTGCTACCTTAATTCAATTATGCAGATTGATCCTTCTACATGTCATTCTCCTGCATTTTTGCAAAGATGCTTTTCTCCCCACCTGGCTAGCCAGCTCAAGTTACTCATGTAGTTCCCACCATCCTCCCTGTCACTCATCCTTGAACCACTCCCTTCTTCACACAATAATAAATTCTGGGGGAGGCCTTAGATCAGGGCCTTTGTCTGTACATCCTCACAGGGATTGGACTCAGGATTCTTTGGCTTTCCTTAACTTTAAACATGTCTTGGTGTCTTTACTCTCATCTTGGGTCATGCTGGAGGTGACAGATTAAAATTAACTTGCCAAGATTCCAATAATTACAAATATAACCTTTTAGATTGTGAGGAAGACTAAAAAAGGAATTACAATATTTGGATTATTATACTCACTATTTGGGATTACAATACCTTGGGAAGGCCGCTGTGCTTCTGGTCCCTTTTCTGCATTCTGACTTTCAGGCGCATCCACCTATTTTAGTTAGTATGCTGTAACTTAATTTCTATACAGACACCCCCAGCATCTGGTAGCACATGCCTGTACATCTGTCTTCTTGTAATTCCAGTGGTATTCCTAACTTATGCCATTTAGGATACTTAAATAACTGATCTCTCGATTTACCAAGCTGCAGCACAAACAGCCAAAGTAATTTATTTTTCCTAAGTTTTAGCAAATTTATATTCTTAAACATAATGATATGAAGTTCAAACATTCAATGAAAATGTATCTACTGCCACTAGGAGTTATAAGCCAAACACAAAGAATAATCACAGTAGCATCAAAAAAAGGAAGCTAACACCTGAAGGCAACTCCTCAATACCTAATCTTGAGTTATAAGTAAATACAAAATATGAAAATAGAAACAACTTTCAAGAGATTAAGACAATTTGGTGGAAGGGACCTGAAGTATCTGATGGATTACAGTATGATTACAAATGAGGATGACAACATGAGTGGGAAGATCAGACAGGAGAACCTGAGCACTGAATGCAGGCCACAGCGCCAGACCCCGCACCCTGCGCACACCTGGAAAGGAGCTGCAGGCAAAGCAAGCACCGAGTGATTTCAGCATTAAACAAGCAGTCTTCTTCCTTGCAAGTGCGTCCTCTACTTATAATTTCTTGGGATTTTTGTTTTAATGTATTAGCCCACCAGTGGGCTCGCGGGATGTGGGGGAGTGCGGGATGTGGAGGAGTGCTTGCCTAGCAGCTACAAGATCCTGGGTTCCCAGCACTACCCAAGATATTAATCCACTAAATCCTAAATGTATGCGCACTGTAGGAATCAGAGAAAAGGCAAAAAACAAAACAAAACAAACAAACAAAAAACCCCAAACAAAAGAAAACCTCAGTGTTCTAGTTACATTCCTATGGCCCCTCCAAGTCTCATGTATCATGTAATCATGGCATGGACGCGGCTGAGTCTGGCATTAGTGATTGGTTTGTTGTCTAGCGCTGGGATTGGCGATGTGAGTGCTGCACCTGCCCAGGGGTGGGGCTGGCATACAGTGTAAGGGTGGGAAGAAGGCGTGTCTTCCCTCTCTTGTTGGTTAGCCATGCTGTTTGGTGGCCGCCATGAATGGCTGCCCCTCAGCCAGGCCACCTACCTTGCAGCCAGCTGACTATGGACTGAAACCTCCAAGAACTGTAAGAAATCAACCTCTCTCCCTCATTTTGGGCATCAGGTATTCAGTCTCAGCAACGGGAGTCAGAAAGAATAAACTAAAGTAACCTTTGATCCCACTACACAAAGATAAAGAATAAACTAACCTCTGATCCCACTATGCAAAAATAATCACATTTTAGTTTATAACCTTTTCTAAAAATACATACACTCAGTACCAAAAATATATTTTATACATCATATATTATTTTATAGTGTTTTTGCCAGTTAATACAACTCATTAAATACAGTATTATGGAAAAGCAAAGATTTCTCTAAACAACACTAAAGTAACTGCCCAAAACTAAAATAAACTGCAAACAAATGTACAATTAGGGTGGTATTAAGCAATACCACACCTAATGTAGATTAATAACCTACTAAATACTTTTTATATTTTCTTAAATCCTTAGAGTAGATTAGCTATTTCAAACTACATAACATTACTTTGTTTTTGTTATATATTTTGCTCATGAAAAATCACATTTAGCTACACTCTTTCTAGCAATTAGTGGGCTCATTTCTCTATATTCTTAACAGAAATGGTTTACTTTTTAATCTATGCCAAAAAAAAGTACACTACAGATATACATTTCTGGGAATACTGCTAATGAAGTTGCAATTTTTTCATGATTCTTGCTCCCTGTATAAACAAGTTTGCTTACTTTTTTCTATGGGGGCTTTTTATTGTTTTACAAGCCTTTTTTTCACAGCACAAAAAGTAAATCTGCTTGTAAATTACAGTATTTTTCTCAGTTTGCCATTTGTTTTTTTTTAACTATTTACAGGATTTTACTATATGTAAACTTTATTACATATGAAGAAATCAATTGAATCTTTATAAAAGCAGCTAAGTTCACTGCCCTAAAGTTATAACCAGTTCACTATTTTAAATACTTTGCCCAGTGTATACATCCTTCATACATAATTTAAATGGCTGCACACATTTTATACAGTTTTCTAAAGTATTTATTGACATGGGTGTTTTCAAAAATTGTAGCTTGTTAAGATTTGAGCAGTCTTAAATGGTTTTACCAATTTTTGCAAGGCCAATGAGTCACAATATTACATCCAATTTAACAATAGCCCCAAAGTTCCAGAACTGTCCTTGTCTATGCCATCCGTGCCTAATTACTCCCCTTCCATGTTTACTAAAAGAGAATAATAAGCTCATTCTTGGTAGTCATAGTTCTGCATGATGAATTCTGTAGTAACTGTCAAGACACCAACCTTAAAGCATTTTCATGTTAACCTTTCCTGGTCTAAATCACTCAGGTGAAGCACCACTGGGTAAAAGCTCAAGCTCCGGGATTACTGTCTCACTCTATCTAACTTGGGCTTCCCTACCTTACTAGCCCTGCCATTAACCGTGAGAGAAGCCTCAGCTTCTCTGTTTTATGAGAAGTGCTGATCAGAGGTACCTATATTTCATAGGGCTCCGCAAAGATTTTTTGGGGGGCAGGGGGAGGCCACAAACACTGATATGAGCCTTGTGCTAGGACCTGGGGCCAGACACCTGCCACATACTCCCTGTCCTTAGGTCAGTGTAGTGGAGAAACCAAGAACAATCAGAAGGTTAAGCGTGGAGACTGTGCTCCAGAGGAGGACATCTCAGGAGTCTACAAGACTCCTAACCCAGATAGGATGACAGTGCCAGCTTTCTAGACACAGTGACACCTGAGCTGCAAGAGATAGGAAGGGGAAAGGAGAAGAGACCGACAGTTCGGCAATCATGCTGAAAGGTGGAATGGAAGGCAGGGAGGGCACTGTGCTTATGTGGTCCAAGCTTCCAAAGGAAAAGTTAAAATGATTATTAAACTTGCATATTTTTTTCAGACAGGGTCTTGCTATGTAGTTCAGGCTAGCCTCAAACTTGCAGTGATCCTTCTGCCTCACCCTCCTGAGTGCTGAGATTACAACTGTGCACCATCAAACTTCAATTTTAAAAGCCTGCTTGCAAAACATGAACGTAAAGCCAGAGGTTGGTGGTGCCCACCTGGAACTCGGAAGCACTTGGAAGGCAGCAGAACAATTAGCCTGAGCTACACAGTGAGATCCTGTCTCCAAAAAACAAAAACAATCAATCAAAAACCCACATATATGATATGATGTATTCCATATGGTAGTTTTTTCCACCCTGTGCTTGTTCATATTATAAAGCTATGATATGCCCATGGAATCTACACATTCTGAGGGCCTAAACAGATCTCAGCATGTACTTGCTGGCCTGAACCACCAGGGGTACATGCATGACTAGGCCACCTGATGGTACTGTCCCTCATCACCTGATGGGACAGTCACGCATGTACCCCTGGTGGTTCACAGCCGCCTGGCAGACACACAAATCATGGCCCCTTCCTGAATGTGTTAAACACTGAATGTCTCATTTTACAAATGAGAAAGGAGATACAAGCCCAGAAAAGTTAAACTTGAACTAGACTACACGTCACAAAAGCAAAATGTTGTCAATCTTGGGAAAAATGCCTTAGTTTTTTTTTTTTTTTTTTTTTTTTTTGGTGGCACTGGGGATTGAACCCACAACTTCACGCCTGCCAGAAAGGTGCTTAAGTCACTGAGCCAAGCTCCCGGCCCTAGTTTTTTTGAGGCAGGGTCGCACTATGTACCTCAGACTGGCCTTGAGCTCGAGTTGTAGCACAAGCCAGCCTTGAACTCACAACGCTTCTCCTACCTCAGCCTCCCCAAGTGCTGGGATTAAAGGCGTGCGCCACCACACCTGGTGCCTTAGCTTTTTGAGAAGCTAGAAAACATATTTGCGAATAAAAAAATTTAAGCCATATAATGTTATGATAAATGTTAGTAGTGTATATTACTAAAGGTACAAATCAGTAACACAATAAATAAACTTTAAAGATTTTTTCCAAATTTGATTTTTTCTTCATGTAATGTTCACGTCTTTGTTTTGAAGCACCACAAAAGAAGCCTACCTTACTGATACACCACTAGATGATTTAAAAAAGGCAAGGTGAACTTACAACTGGCCCTTAAATAAATGGTTAACACCCTTCTCTGCATACATATGTGGAAGTTCAAAATGAAGTTGCTGGTCTTCATACAATTAACTTTACCCTAGATTGACCCCACTGCTAAGGATAGAAAGGCCATGTTCTAGAATCCATGGAGGGTCAAAACTGGAAGGAATACACAAACACAAAAACCTAAGTTCTGGGAGCCTTCATTTCTAAAGGTGAAGAACAGCAAGTGACAGTTCTTCAATTTAAGGTATGCTCATTTTAATTTTCCATGCTGAGAGGAAGGGACCCTGGGGTACACTGAAAATGAAAAGATCACTGTGGCCCAGAGAGAGCCTTTCTGGTCCTGTCATACCTGGGCTGGCCCAGGGAAAAGAACCTCACTACCAAACTGCTTTACCTCAAAGGCAAAGCAGTGATACTTGGGGTGGGGAGGCAATCTTGCTTGAAAACAAACATACATACACGAGAAATTAAAAAATCTACATCTTTAAATTAGTTTTCTTGACCTTTTCCTGCATTTCCACAGCTAAAGAAAACCTGAATATTCTTCTGTTAGGGCCCTGTAACCAGACACTGGGGAGAAAGGGTATGTGGCAAACAAGGCATGAAAAAGATGACAAGCTAGACATAGAGGCGCATGCCTATATAATTCTAACACTCAGGAGGGCTGAGGCAGGAGGATCACTGTGAGTTAGAGGCCAGCCTGGGCTACCTAGTGAACTCAAGGACAGGCTGAACTACACAGTGAAACCCTGTCTCAAAAAAAAAAAAAAATTTGTTATAAGAGGTACACAACATAGTAATAATCATCATAATTATAAATTCGCACTCTTAACCACTTTAGATACAGTGGTTATATTTTCTATAACCAAAATCAGAGCAAGTGGTCAAATACTGGCATTAAGTTAGAATTATTCCACAACATTCATTCATTCTAAACATAACTGAGGTTTCACAATAACCAAGTTCTACGTTACTTTGGGGATAGAAAAAGAGAAAAAAGAAAAAAAAAACAAA
The DNA here is from genome assembly GCA_004363535.1 of Dasyprocta punctata. Classification (NCBI taxonomy): domain Eukaryota; kingdom Metazoa; phylum Chordata; class Mammalia; order Rodentia; family Dasyproctidae; genus Dasyprocta; species Dasyprocta punctata. The sequence continues at coordinate 13,236 of RJWM01026558.1, forward strand.
ATTAAAAACCCTGTCCTCCATGAATTTCCAGTCTGTAACTTATGGGAAATAAGGCTGTACTGAGAATCAAGGCTAAGTGAATCACAGCTGGAAGGTAGCAGTGGGTAAAAAACAAAGGGGCCCATGCAGTGTCTAAGGACACCAATCACAGCACATCAGGAAAGGGAGCCAGGCCTACGAGGCCCTGAGTAAGCATGCAGTTCTCAGGGAGGGAGGATGGATTTTATAAATTGGTGAAAAGCCCCAGCTTGGCATGGTAGTGCATGCCTGTAATCCCAGCCACTTGAGAAGCTAAGACAGGAGGATCACAAGTTCCAGGCCAGCCTGGGCAACTTACTGTCTCAAATAAAATGAAAGGTCTGATGATTTAGCTCAGCGGTAATGTTCTTTTCTAGCAGGCAAGATGCCCTGGGTCCTACAAACAAAAAACCCGAGGATATCTTAATTTTTTTTTTTTTAAAGATGATGCCAACGAGAAAAAGTTTCACATTTTTAAAAAGCAATTCAGCCATTCCTTTCAAGCTTAAGGCGTACTCTCCTGAAACCTCCAAAAATGGGCATAATAGAGTTAAAAGCACATCAGCCTTGTGTTTTCATGCTTCGGAACTTGAAATGCAATGCAACTATTTCTCTGGAAAGCAGCGAACATAATCTTCAAGTTAATGAGTTTTCTGAGAGTCCTAAACCTTTTCAAACAAAAATCTCATAACCTAATTACAAAAAAACCTGACTTTTATTTTTTAAACATCACATATTTAGCTACATAAAATAAACCAGAAAATCCAGTACTTTCTGGAGTACACCCCCAAAAAGAAGTGCTAAACTTAGGAGCTGAACACACTCCTACAGAGCGTCGTTATGCTTAGGTTGTTGAACCTCGTGGCTTAAAGTAAAGACGAACTTAGTTCCTCTTCACCACCCTGCTCGGCGCATATCAAAAACCATGTGACCATTTACTCCTCTTAACTTTTGACTATTTTAACGCCACTGCAGCAAAGAGAAATTACCCAAAGCAAATAAATACAGTACTTATAAGTTGTCTGCAATTAAGTATTTGCACTCTTACAGAGACAAGAGAAAGAAAGAGACAGAAGGGGAGAGATTAAGTTTGGGGATTAATCTCAAGGAATGTGCGTAAGAACTCCGGTCTTTAATTCAGTCTACACTACACCACCCTGCACAGTGACAGAAACAGGGCTTGCGGGCCACACGGGTCCCAGGAACTGGGACGCGCGACCCCCGCGCAAGGGGACCCCCGACTCCCTGCAAGCCTGGCCGGGCGCCCAGTTACCTCCGGGTTCGGGGCGCGCGCTCCCGCGGGGCCGGGTACCCACTGAGGTCGCGGCGCAGGGCCCAAACCGACTCGCGAGCGCTGGCGGGCGCCGAGAGTTCGGTTCGGTAGGGGCCACGCCACCCACATCCCTGCCCGCCCCTCTGCCCCCCACCCCAGCCCGGTCCCCAAAAGAACGACCCGAAAAGACGACTGTGACCCCTGCACCGGCGCAACAATGCGAGCGGGGAACCCGAACGCCACGGACCGGAAAGCCGGAGGGAGCACTCGAGCCCGGGGCTCCCACAGAGCACGCGTCCGGCGGCAAAAAGCGACCCCCGGGGACGAGCGCGACCCGAACGGGCCGGGGGCGGGGGGCGAGCGCGGCCGGGCGTACCACGGGGTCGCCATATGAGGCGAGGCACCGGCCCGGCCACTCTCTGCCCAGCCTCTCCGGGCCTGGCCCGCGCAACCAGGCCGCCGCCCCGCGCGCGATGAGTCGGGCCTTTTCCCGGTGCGCACCCGGGCCTGGCCGCCACCAGAGCGCGTCCGGGGCCGCAGTGACTCAGGCCCGGCCGCGCTCGCTCGCTCGTCCCTCCGCCCACGAGTCCGAGTCCCGGCCGCCATTCCTCCCGGCTGTGGCGCTCGCCTCAGGCCTCGCCCGGCGCCTGCGCCCGGCCGCCGCGGCCCCCGTCACTGCGACACCGCGGCTCGGGTCGGGCCTGCGCTGTCGCCTCCCGCTCCCCTCACGCCCAGCGGCCGCCGCCACTCACCCGCATCTCCCGGGCGCCCCGCAGGCTCGGGCGACGCGTCCCCCGCTAGCTGGGCCCGGGCCCCTCCAAGCCCCGTCCCACCGAGGTCTGGCCGCGTCCCTGCGCCGCCCGGGCAGCCCCGCCTGGAGCTGCGTGCGCCTCGGCGCCCGCCCCCGCCTCCTCCCCGCCCGCCGCCGCTGCCGCCGCCGCTGCCGCCGGCCCCTCCCGCCCGCACTCCTCCGCCCTTCGCGCGACCCGCGCTCTGCGCCTGCCGGCCTCACCGGCTCCGCCGACCGCGGGCCAAGGCGGACAGGGAAGGCGGGCGCGCACCGCCATGGGCGTCCGGGGCGGGGGAGCCGGGAAACCGTCGCCGCCATCGCGCCGCTCGCCCGAGGCGCGGGAGGGGCCGGAACCCTCCTGCCTCGGTGACCCGCCGGCCCCAGCTCGCGCGACTGGGTCTACCTGCAAGCGCTTGTCCTGTGTCCCCCAAACGCGGCTCGATCCTCAACCGGGTTTTACGGCGGGCGCGGAAGCCCTAGATTCCCGCCACTTGGGACCTCGCGGCTGGGCCGAGCTCCTGCCTGCGCTGGGGGCTCCGGAATCGGGAGAAAGTTCCCGAAACGCCCCGAGGGAGGGGGCGCCACCCCGCCCCTCCCCCCGCGAAGAGGCAACCCTGGCCATGGGCCTCCCGCGCCCGAGGGAAACCGAGGCAGCCTCCCAGCCCGCTGATGAAGCTAGCGCCCGTCGCGCAGGTGGCCTCGAAATGAGCGCGGACGCCAGGGAAGCCTGCAGGCGGATCCCGACCCTTCCTCCACCTCCAAGTCAGGGACCAGCGCGGAAAGCTCAACTTACCTGCGTGCCTTTTCGACGGTCTCTGAAGTCAAACTGATTTTCTTCTTCCAGACGTTCTAACCAACTCATTTGGACAAGTTTTGACAAAAATTCACTGTCCCCTCAGTATCTGTGAGGGCAAATTGAGAACAGAATCGGGGGTTTTGATTGCATGTAGGATACACGGAGTGGTGACTGTTAAATAGTATTGTTTTCACGTGGACTTGGAGGTCGTTAATGTTGCTCTTTTGAAACAAGCTGTTGTTATTGGGTACTTGGGATGTTAAAATGAGATGCAAATTTAGGCAGCACCACCAGCTGCTTGGGCTTCCTGTGACGACGGGACAAACAGTGGCCTCACCCCACACCTAGCTAGAGGCAGCTATTTAGTACCCAGGCTGAATTCCAGGAACCAGCAAGAAAAGGTTTCAGATTAGCCCATCATTTGAGCAAAAATTGGTGGATGTAACTTCCTGTTTTCTCTAAGCAGAGGTGCAGGTGCCACTTTAGGGCAGAAACCTTCGGGCCAAGCAGGGGGCAACCCCCATGGTACCCTTTCTGAGTGCCTGAGTTTCTCTTATGTAATCTTCTGATGGGTGCAGTTTCAAAATTCCCGATTTATAACCTACACTTTTAAATGACAGCAAGTCAAGGGACAGCTGAGATGTGTTATACGACTTTTTTGTGGGCAGGGTAAATGGAAATTTTGTTCCTATGGATGGTACGTACCTTCCACGGTTCATACAGGCTTTTATTTTCAGTACCCTGGTTTCTTTGCACTGGAGCCTGTGTGCTCGTGAGATACCAATTTATTTACTGAAACTTGTTTTCTGCAATTTCATAACTTTTCTGTGATTCCCGCAGCCGAGTATGAAAGCACAATGGGTCAAATGTCCTTTTACTGGTTGTTTCCTTCACCCTCTGTCCTCAGCGCAAATATTTAGTCCACTGACACCAATCTCTCCACTTCTCCTTGCCGCTGTTTCTGGCTCTTGGCTCTTTCCACTCTCTACACTGCCGTTCTCAGCAGCTAGATGATTCCATCTGTTTTGTCTGCTTCATCGCCTCCTGGCATCTACTCCTGGCAAGTAACCTTCCTGATCCCTATGGACGAGCTCCTTTGCCCTCTTTCCACTTTAAAACCCCTTCTATCTTTCTCGCCTGTCTCCTCAAAATTGAGTCTGGCAGATGATGCGGAGTTTGAGAGATGACTACTTAATTTGATAGATGTCACAATCAGAAGTTTAACACAATCTCAAAAGACTATTAGCATATTAGGGCAAAACCAATGTAATAAATTTTAACTTCACAAGTCTAAAACAGTATGATGTAGTTGGGCAAGCTCTAGCTTTTGATTTAGGCATTCCTTGGTTTATACACGAACTCAAATTACTATCTTCACTATCATTAGGTCACCTTAATTAGAGATAAAATATGAGCTGCATGAGGATGTGGAATTCCTTTATTATTCCAGTATAATTCATGTTAGTTTGCTTTGCTCACCTTCCACAAAGTGAAGACCTACTGATTTCCCAATTGCTTCGTGTTACTGTTTTTTGTTGTGTTTTTGAGACAGGGTCTTGTTATGTAGTTCAGGCTGGTCTTGAACTCACTGTATGGCCCAGGCTGGTCTCAAATTCATATTGATAATCCTCCTGCCTCCGCTTCCAGAGTAGCTTGCACCACAGATGTGTGCTATGGCAACTGCCTCAGATTTTTTGAATATGCATAATTTTATTACAAAATTTTATTAAAAAAATTTTTTTGGACATGGTCTTGCCATGTAGTCTAGGCTGGCCTTGAACTCATTGTGTAGCCCAGGCTGGCCTCAACTCCTGGCAGTCATCCTGTTTCAGCCTTTCAAGTGCTGGGATTGCAGGTGTGTATCACCACACCCGGTGTATCACAGAATTTTAAAAAGCATATAAAGGGCAATGTCCTGAAAAATCCAAAATGTACTAGTGATGCTAATTCTAATTCCTACAACTTTGCTGTGCTACCATGCATGAGTGAAAAAACTAAAGAAATCATTTAAATGTTTAAGAGCATTCACTTCAGAAGCTTTAAAATCTGACCATATGTATTGGCCCCTCACAAAGCTACAACCTGTATTTTTTAAGAAGCGTTTTCTCTGCAAAGTGTTTGTATCAAAGCTAAGGTTGAGCTGTGCTTGAATTTACCTTCTTAGCAAAACCATCACCTAAGTACACGCACATTTATGGGATAGCTGTTTACTCTTCATTTTTATACTTCTTGTCTTACTCCCCCTCCCCCTCTTCATTTTCCAGTGCATTCTTTTTCCTGGAGCCGTTTGCCTACCAGGATGTCATTCCTGCTTTACATTTGACCTGGACATGGTACGCAACAGTGTCTTTTTGAAAAAAAAAAAAAATGTTGTGGAACTGGGGACTAAACCCTGGGACTTCACAAGGAGCCAGATCCCCAGCTCTCTTTTATCTTTTATCTTGAAACAGAGACTCGTCCTCCCAGAGTGCTGAGATTATAGGTATGTGGCAGCATGGCCAGTTTATGGCACTGCCTTGTGAATATTTTTCCTCTATCTTAGCTGCTTTCTGTTCATCTTGTTGTTAGTCTTTGGCTGAATGTGCAGCCCACATTTCATCCCCCCACCTTTTTTTTTAAGTGTCTTGGTGGAGGCCTGGGGGTTCACTTTTGATCTTTGGGCGATGCATAGAGTAAAACAGGAAGAAGGCAGACAGTGGTCTTTAGAGCCACTGGAATCTGTTTTCTTTCCCTTCTTATCTTATTTAGGAGGAATGTGAGTTTCAATCTCCCTGGCCTGGCCAGTGTGGTCACTTTCTGCCTTATCTTCAAGCTTTGGCCTTTCCTTTACAGACACAGTCTTCTATCTCTTAGCCATTTCTCAGACAATTTGGTAAAATTGATCGAAGGGTCTGAGCGTTTCTTCCTGCTTTCACCAGGAGGTTTGCACAGTAGGTACATGAGGCCATGTTGTCCCTCAGCTTGGTGGAGTCTCCTTTTCCATGGTGACAGAGCCAAACTTGGTAGGAGATTTTCCTGAGTCTGCGTGGTATCCAGATCAGACAGAGCCTCTTCCTTCTCAGGGCTCCAGTGTGAATTGGATAATAGATTTTTAAATGAGTTTATTTAATCTAAAACATGAAATACACATGATTTGTGATTTTTTAGAAAACTAGTTCCTCTATGAGAAATAATTACAAATACATCAAAACTACCAGAGCAGATCAGCCAGGTAAGTATTCAAAAGAAGCAGGGAATAGATAAAATAATATTGTGATTTCTTGCACTTCAACTAGGCATGGTGGTGCATACCTATAATCCCAGCCCTCAGGGAGGCTGAGGCAAGAGGATTGCAAATTTGAGTACAACGTGAGCAATTTAGTGACCTAGCAAGACCCTGTCTCAAAAAATTTTTTTAAGAGAAGGACTGGGGATGTCAGTTCTTGGCTTCTACTAAACCATGGAATCAAGTAAATACACTAAGGCTTGGTTTTTCCTGCCTTGAATTACATTTAAGAGATTTCTAATAGAGATAATAGAAATTCCTAAATATCATTTCTTAAAAGAGCTTGAAGTGGGTAGGAATGCTCGGTGGGCCTTCCCCTGGGAGCATTAACTAGTTGAATAAGGTGGGCTCGAGAACACAGATCAGTAACACCTGAAAATATAAAGTTTTGGGTCAACTGAGTTTGCCCAGAAACATTAAGTGCTTCAGGGCAGGCTGAAGGCCTTGGGCTAGCACCCCTGGAAAAGGAGCCTTAAAGAAAAGAAGGGGAATTCAGAAAAAGAGGTGGGAAGATTTAAAGTTTTAATAGAATCAAATTTCAGATTTTGCTTATTGCTTATCCTAGACCTCTTGTTTTGGAACTGAGAAAATACTGCTGTTAAAATGGTCGTTGAGCCGGGTGTGGTGGTGCACGCTTTTAATCCCAGCACTCGGGAGGCTGAGGTAGGAGGAGTGTTGTGAGTTTGAGCCTGGCTTGGGCTACAACTCAAGCCCGAGGCTGGCCTGAGCTGCATAGTGTGACTCTGCCTCAAAAAACTAGCCCTGGGGTTTTGGCTCAGTGGCTTGAGCACCTGTCTGGCAGGCCCAAGTTTGTGAGTTTGATCCCTGGTTCCACCAAAAGACAGTTGTTGATTAAATAATTTTGAGGCCTGCCCTCTGGGATCTAAATACCATCATCACATGCTAGTGGATGGGGTCAAATGAGATTGCAATTCTTTTTTTTTTTTTTTTTTTGAGACAAGAGTCTTGCTATACAGTTTAGGCTGGACGTGGGCTCACTTTGTACCCCAGGATGATCTTGAACTTGCAAACGATTGTCCTGCCTCAGCCTCCCAAGTGCTGGGTTTACAGGAGTGTGCCACCATGCCCGGCTTTTTGCAATTCATTTTCAGATGGCTCAACCTGGTCTCTGAGAAATTATACCAGAATGGTGTTCCACAATTACTTCTTTTAGGAAGCTTGCTGTGACCCACCATACCTTGGCCACCCTCATCTCTATCTGAATTAGGTATCCTTATAGTTTTTGTTTGTTTGATGAGGACAGGGTGTTCTGTGTAGTTCAGGCTGACCTTGAACTGGCAGCAATCCCCCTGCCTCAGCCTCCTGAGTGCTGGGATTACAGGCATGTGCCACCATACCCAGCTTCTTTTTCTTTTTTGATACTCTTACATTATGTGCTTACTCGTATTGAAGAGTTTATCTTATTGTATTTAAAGTGTTCCCTTCTCTATTGCCAACTGCCTACTTGACTGTGAGCTCCTTGATTTCAGAGGCTGTGTCTTTTGTTACTATATCTCCAGTATTTACCGTAGCACCTGGCACACAGTTGATGAAAGAACGGTTGGAAGCCAATTCATGCATCCGTAGGGATTTGTGTATTATGAAACCCACTCATTTCACTGGCAGGCCCAGACAATTTTGTTTCCTACTGAAAAAAATCACAAACACCTTATTCCTAACTTTGCAACATCTTCACTTGGATCACAATGGTTCTGTCCCTCTGTCTTCTTTTAAGTAGAAGACCCTATACATTTTCTCATCAAACCACACCTTCTATATAAGTTGATCTTTCCAAGTTACTGATAATCACAATACAGTGCACCCTTCTGAGATACCTTGAATGCATCCTCTCTAATGAAACTTTTCCTTCTCTTCTACTAGATGTGAATTCTATTCCTCTTCTTGTACTGAATAAATTTCTTGAATATATTCTTAAATAGGTTTGTATCCCCATAGGACTGTGTTAGTTAAGGTTCTCCAAAGTAACAAAACCAATAGGAATGGATGGATGGATGGATGGATGGGCAGATGATGAATAGGTGGATAAATGGATGGATGGATGGATGGATGAATAGCTGTATGAATGGATGAATGGATGGATGGATGGTGGATGGATGAATGAATGGCTGGCTGGCTGGCTGGATAGATGTATATATACATGGATGAATGATAGATATTTATTTTTTTTTCATGAGATGTATGTGTTTTTGTGCCATCAAAATCTTGAGGGAACTTCTATATACACATTCTAAGCAGTGCTTCTAGGATCCCATGCCTCTTTCCAACCAGTCTAAGCCACACCCTATCTTCTATCTCATTTCCCCTTGAGAGACACAAATCCCCATAATTCTCTATGGGTTGCTGAAGGGTTGGTGTCTTCTGCAGCTTCTTCAAATTGAAAGGGGTTGTAGACCCTCCCTACTGGGGATTATGTGCTCTCCAACTACCCTGGGTACTGTGGCTTATTGGCTGTGTCAAGGAAAGAAAAATCTGTCAGAAAACAATAAGAGTTAGTGACCAGTAAGTGGCCTGTTTGACAGCAGAAAGAAACTACTATTAATCCAAATAAGAGGAGCAAGTCAGATTTCCACACTTCCTGTAGCAGCACTGAAGTCTTGCTTTTTGAAGCAAAAACTCAAGTCTTTCAGAAGCTCACAGGAATTGCTTTCTCCTTTAGGGTGATCTTATTCTTCAGACAGTTCAGGTAGGACTGGCTTTATTCTAGAAAGATGAACCCAATGATCTATCCCTGCCATCTTTACTGCAGTGGATCTGGTAAGGATCACTGAGAAGAGACCCTTCCATTTTGGTTTAATTGGTTAGTGGGTGCACTGTCTTTCCAAGTTTTTTGTTTGTTTGTTTGTTTTTGTTTTGCTTTTTTTTTCCTGGTCTTTTTGAGATAGAGTTTTGCAATGCAGTTCAGGCTGGCCTTCAACTCACTTTATAGCCCAGGATGGTCTCAAACTCTCAGCAATCCTCCTGCCTCAGCCTCCCGAGTGCTGGGGTTGCAGGTGTGTGCAACTACACCCAGATCTCCAAGTTTTTACAAGCACTTGGTCTCCAGGATGAACCAAGGTGGTCCCCACTGGACCAGGAGCTGGGAGGACTCCGTTCCCATATATTTGGATTAGCCCAGATAAATGAGATAGTATAAGAGCCTTGTGGTCTCTAGTTCTATTACCATATCAGAGTATAGAAATGACCTCCCTTATAGCATTTCAAAGGAACTCAAATTTAGCTTAGTTTTGGGTGTGTTATGAACTCTCATGAATGCCACTGGTAGCAGTTGGAGCCAGGACTCAGATGTCTCTTGGCAAAGTTTTGCTAGAGCTTGCTTTAGAGTCTTGTTGGTGCTCTGGACCTTTCCAGAAGATTAGACCACCAGGTGGAATGGAGGCTGTATTTTATTCCTAAAGCCTTCACCACCCCCTGTGTTATTTGAGAGGTACAGTGAGGTCCACTGTCACTCTAGAGAGACAAATCAGGGGATGATTTCTTTAAGAAGCACCTTGGCTATCTAGCAGTCTTTTCTGAATGGGTAGGAAAGGATTCCATTCAGCCTATAAAGGTGTCAATTAGGAACAACATCTGTTTAAATTCCTCACATGGAGGCATGTGGGTAAAATATAATTGCTAGTCCTCCCCAGGGTCTGCCTCTCTCCTCTGTATAGGTTCTATTAAGGGAGGTGGTTGGGGCTTCCTTGGATTATCATAGGCACAGAATGGACAAACTTTTCAGATCTGTCATGTAGTTGCTGCTAGTGCTAGTCCTATTTCTGTAAAACTCAAGTGACCATTTCCAGTGTAGCACCTCTTCCCATATGGAAGGAATCATGAAGAGTTTTTATAGCCTTCCACTGTGTCCCTTTAGGAAGAACCACTTTGTTTTCTAATTATCACCAGAGTCTGTTTTGAATTCTCCCTTTTTCTGAGACCTCCTTATTTTCCTGGGTGGTATAGTCTGGTTTTAATGGTTCCTCAGGAACTGGGAGTAAGACTAGACTCTTTCTTTTTGTTTTTTTTTTTTTTTTTTTTTTTTTTTGGTACCAGGGATTGAACTCTTGAACTCATGACCTCACGCATGCCAGGCAGGTGCTTATGCCACTGAGCTAAATCCTCGGCTAAAGTTAAAATTGTCTGATAGTTTTTTTTTTTGTTTTTTTTGTCTTTTGCGGCACCGGGGATTGAACTCACAACCTCGCACCTGCCAGACAGGCGCTTAAGCTGCTGAGCCAAACTCCCACCCCTGGTTTTTTGAGGCAGGGTCGCACTGTGTAGCTCAGGCCGGCCTTGCACTCATGTTGTAGCCCAAGCCGGCCTCAAACTCACAACGCTCCACCTACCTCAGCCTCCCGAGTGCTGGAATTAAAGGCGTGCGCCACCATGCCCGGCAGTTTTTTCTTTGTTCGTTTGTTTTGTTTTTGTTTTTTGGTACCAGGGATCAAATTCATGACCTCACGTTTGCCAGGCAGGCGCTTACTCCACTGAACTAAATCCCTGGCTAAGGATAAAATCTTAAGGGGCTATAACAATGACTTTTTGGTTTCCCTGTCAGTCTTTTAATTTCCTAAGGAGACTCCAGACATGTGTCTTTGGTGTCCTTCATAGTACATGATTGTAACCTGCTTGGGAAGACTGACTGCCTCTAGCAGTTGTAAAATTTCCTGCCTGTGCTTTATCAATGATGGATAAAGCTACTTCCATCAGTGAACTCCACCTCCTCAGAGTTTTGGAAGGGCAGGTCACTTATGTCCTGCCTGCTTGCATAGGTCTAGGAGATCACTTGCTTATAAGAGTGGCTAACTTCTAGATCTGTAGGCATCAAAGAACCAGGGTTAACAGTGGTGTGTGCAAGTTTTGTAATAACCTCAGGGGTGTCTCAGAGCATGGCCTGGTAATTGGTAAGTTATTCCTCTGTTAACCACAAGTAACCTTTTGTGTCTGGAATAACTCTGTCCTTATGGGTAGTGAGGACTTCTACTCTCTGTCCCAAAGTTAACTGTGAAGCTTCTTCTGTCAGTAGAACTCCAAAGAATCTCTGATTAGGGCTCCCTCAACCCCAGCTATGGTTGTAGATCCAGAGGAGAGTTTTTTAGAGTAACAAATCAAAACACAAGGAAGTAACTGAATTGTCTCACCCACAATGCCCAAGATTACCCAGGGTTCCTCAGAGGAGATGGTGGTATCCATGATCAGGGTTGTTGCAGTTTCTCTTGGGATCCTTCAGTCATTGGAGCAAGAAATAATGGTTCTGGTTAGCCTACCACCTCTCTGAGAACAGGGACAGTCAGACCTTTAACGCCAAGAGTCAGGCCCATTAGCTGTCTCACACCTGGAGCAGGAATCGGGTGGAGGCTTGATGTAATCTCATGCCCAGGATCCAGTCCTTTTACACTTGAAACAGGAATGTTCCCCTTGGTTGTCCCTGAGTTCTTCCCTAGATGACTTTTCTCACTCGTTAAGACTACAGCCTAGTGATGAAGTTGGTGCAGTCTGCTTGGGGCAAAATCCGAGAAGTTTCTTATTGGCTTGGCTTGGGGCCTCTCTGGCATTGCTTTCCAGATTCTTCTCATCTTGAACAAAGAACTGAATGAAGTGAGCAAAAACTGGTGATGAAAACAGTGACGAACTTATTTGAAGAGGTAAAAGTGAAGAGTGAGGGAGAAACTGTCACTGCAGAGTAAATTTGGGCTGGGTAAAAGAGAAAAAAGCAAGATAAAAGTCCAGTCTGGAGGAAACGGGGTGGGCTACCATGAAGAAAGCCATGACAGTGAGCTCCACATAATGTCCATGTCCTTTTATGCTGTCCAAATCTCAAGGGAATTCACAAGGACTTTTATATATAGGTCCTGAGAGGAGGTGCTGATGATATAGGGGAATGAAACTCCTAACCTACTAGATGTCTGGTATGAGTTCGTGTTCTCTAAAATTGAAGAATGAATTTTAGGAACAATGGAGGTTAAGAGCAGGATGTATTTATTGAGAGAAAGAAAGCTTCTGTCTGGGAGAGAGACAGAAGGGATCCCGAGTGGGTTGACCAATATTTATGTTAAAGAATTGACATATGATTATGAAGACTGGCAAGTCCAGAATCTTCAGGAGGTTTGTCAGCCTGGACACTCAGAAGAGAGCCAACACTGCAAGACAAGTCCAAAGGCCATGAGGCTGGCTGACTTGCTTCTTGGTCAGGAAGTGCAGTCTCAGGTTTTAGTAAGGCCTTCAACTGATTGGATGAGGCCCACCCACATCAAGAATGGCAGTCTTTTTTATTCAAAGTCTACCAATAAGTGTTAGTCTTATTCAAAAACACACTCCCAGAAACATTCAGAATAATATTTGAACCCATATCCAGGCACTGTGGCCCAGTCAGGGTGATACATAAAATTAATCAGCGCAGGGACTAAGCAGAATACTCTGAACATAGCAAATGGTATTTTATTTCTTTAAAAAGTTGTTTACATTCATAGCCTCAAATTTCTTACCTCTTAAGAGACTCCTCAGCCCATTTCTACCTACTTATTAAGTTCAGTAGTATCTCTTCTGCACTTGACACTACTGCTGCCTACCTCTCTATCTTGGAATTACTCATCCCCTGGCCCTCAAATTCCAGGGCCTTCAGGCCACTTCATTCTGAAAACCTTTTCTCCCTCTGGCTCTTGGCCACCCATCTCTTAAATGTGGGTTCCTAAAAGTTCCATTCTTGGTCAGCATTTTCTTGATATACTCTTTTCTTGTGCGGTCTTGTCCGTCTCAGTTGTTGTTTATGTCAAATTAGCATCTCTAGCTTATGAGGACACATTTAGGTTTTGTGGTACCCAAAGTTTATACAATTGGGTGTGTGTGAGTGTGTGGTGTGTGATATGTTTTCTAAGCTAGGATGGCTAGTGATAATTATGCATGGAAACTCTGTAGCTGTGTCCCACGACACCATAACTCTATTGTATTCCTAACTCAGCCTAAACTGGGGCCCCAAAATACCTGGAGCATCCCAGTGTTCCCTCACCCAAAGGAAGAGTGAGGAAGAGAAAGTCGGGGTGGAGAGCTGAGCATAATGGTACGTACCTGTGAATCCGGTACTCAGGAGGCTGAGATAGGAGGATTGCTGAGTTCAGGGCCAGCCTGGGCTACATAGTGAGTTCAAGTCCAGTCTGAACTACGTAACAAGACCCTGACTCAAAAAAACAAAAACAAAACAACCCTGAAGCAAAACAAAACAAACTGCTTGCCAAATCCTTGACTAGCCATTTGGCCTCAAAGACTGCAGTTGCTTCTTCTTTCCTGGCTTATTTCTTGCTTTTCCCTTTGTTGTCAGTCTTTGGTCACCATCCATTAAGCCATCCAAGGTAGAAGTCTCACTTTTTTTTTTTTTGGTACTAAGAATCAAGCTCACGACCTCTCACTTGCCAGGCGGGCACTGTGCCACTGACTTGTACTCTCGATATTTTTATTCTGTGTTCTTTTTTACCCCACATCTCTTATAAATTCTCTCAAGTGTGGACTATATTGACTTCTGTCTGGACAGCGAGGTCAGCCCCTTGGTGGCCTCCCTGCCTCTGCTTTCACCCCAACTCACCCTCCACATGGCTACGGAGTCATCTTTTTACAATGTGGTTATTGTGACAAAAGAGTTAGCATTCTCAGCACCAGACTTCTTTGACAACATATGTGTGCCCAGCATGCACTGGACAGTCATAAGACACTGTACCAATGAGGACTAAACACAGCATGAGATAAAAGAAAATATAAAATTATAAGATATAAAAACCATCCTTTCAAAAACAAAACAAAACAAAACAAAACAAAACATAAAAACCATCCTTTCCTTCCCTAAGCTAATGTTATATCTTTCACTGAAAGATTAAAACAAATAGATACTTACATAAATCTAAGGAGCTTTTTGAGACCTAAGCAAGAGGCCTTGACAACTTGCAACTCTGAGGTGCCACTTTACCTACCACACAGGTGCTCCCAAAAGAGTAACAAAGAACAGGATGCCCTAGAAAATGCATTTCCAAGATATCTACCTGTGCTGACTCAGAAGCTTTGCTGCCTCATAAGAACCCCAGTCTCTTCCCTTGACTGGGCGATTCCTTGCTTGGAAATTTGCCTGCTGTTCCTCTTGTCTTTCTTTGTCTATTGGTAAATTCTTTTACTGCCCGGAGTTCCCGACCCTCTATATACTACCTGGCATAGCACAAATGACTTCTGGAGAGGCAAGATAGCAGGGGTTTTCTGGACCTGGATGGCCCCCCAAAAAATCTTGACTCTATTGCTTACTCATTGTTTGACCTTAGCAATATCATTTCATCTGCCTCAGTTTCTTCACCTATAAAATGGAAATAATATACACTGCAAAGTATAGTTTTAAACAAATACATTGCAACATTTCATGGTGTGAGGTATCTGAATCATAGGAAATAATAGTATGATGTGTGATAAAAAAATACAGTGAATGTTAAACTTTTTGAAATTATTATAGTAAAAGATACATTGCCATGAATTCCTCTCTGAATACATCTTCTTGTTTTGCACTCATTTATCCCAGAATT
>RJWM01026559.1:0-27880 GCA_004363535.1 Dasyprocta punctata
CGCCTGCAGAGCAGGCTGCAACCTCTGGCAAGCTCAGTAAATGCGGTTTGCCGCCTTGGGGCACGCCTGCTCCCCGGGTACCTCAGCTGATGTGAGAGACCTGTGCCTAGAGACCCCCAAGACCGGGACACTGCTGAGTGTGCCTGGTGTTTCCTCTGCTTGCCCGCAGGCAGCCGGACCCAGGCCAGGGTTAATCAAATGGACGTCTGTGTGGCTACCTCACCCTCCCCAGGGATCCACCGACCCCTCGGGATTGTGCTGATTCACAGGGTGCCTCCGCTTTCACTCCAAGGTCCGCGCCCTTCGCACTGTCCACGGCCCTGCCCTGTCCTGACCTCTCGGCAGCCCAGGTGCTTTCCCAGCTCTCTGCCCCTGCACGCGGTTCTCACTCTCAGGTTCCCGCCAGGCTCCCACTCCCAGCCCGAGCCGGGAGATGTGGGGCTCACAGGCAGAAAGCTCTGCGCCCCAGCCAAGCCCCTCTGGGATCCTGCATTCCAAGACTGGCCACGGAGCGCCACGCAGAGCACTGTATGAGGTGTGATCAAAAGATACGGTGAACATTTAAAATTTAAACATTTATTACAATAAAAGACACCTTGCCAGGAATTCCCCTCAAAGTACTTCTCCACTGCTTCAAGCACGCTTATCCCGTTGTTCTGGCCACTTTCTGAACCGGCTCTGGAAGTCCTGTTTTACAAGTGTCTTTATAGAATATGATTAAAAAAGTGGTGAATGCTGCTAAGTGCCATCCAACGGAAAGGCAGGCTCTAAAAACATCACACTGCGTCCCCATCCACCGTGCTCACCAGATCTGGCACCATGCAACTTCTGGATCTTCCCTGAAGTCGAAACAAGCCTGGGAAGCCAAGCGTGGTGGCACACTTCTGCAATTCTGGTACTGGGAAGGCCAAGGCAGGAGGATAGCAAAGAGTTGGAGCCAGCCTGGGCTACGTAGTGCGTTCAAGGCCAGCCTAAACTACATAGTAAGATCCCATCTCAAAACAAAGCAAAAACAAACAAGCAAACAAACAAACGAAAACAACAAATGACCATGAGAGGTACAAGTTTTGAATCCAGGACATTGAGGCAGCTACAACAGCAGCAAAAGACCCAAAAGAGGACTTGCAGAACTGCTTCAGAAAGTGGCAAGAATGGTGGGAACAGCGCGTTCAAAGGAAGCGAGGGTTCTCTGAGGGGATAATGGCAATGTGTCTTTTACTGTGATAAATTCTTCTAAATTTAAACGTTTACTGTATTGTTTAACATACCTCATACACATAGCATGTCTGTTTTCCCACAAAACACCAGAAATGAACTTATCAGCTTGCACTCCAGCAATCAGAGAACAAAGAGGGTCTCTCCGGGACAAGCCAAGCTGCCTGCAGGTCTGGTTCCTTCTGGAGGTAAGGGTGTTACCGGGTTCTGGAGTCTCCTTCTAGAGGTGTTTTCTAGGATCTTTCTGTCCTGAAAAAGAATTGGTCAAGATTAGCAAAATACAAAGCGAGATTTTAGATTTATTAAAAGCAGGAAAAGAAATATTTTCTATAGAGAGTGTGTGGGCCAATTAAAAGCAGGACAGCACCAACGCTCTGCAGAGTGAGGGCAGTGGGGGACCTGGACGGCTCTCCTTGAACAGAGAGCAGTCACCTCCACTTTGGCTAAGCCTGGCGCCATCTCCATGGACTGATGTGTGCAGAGCTGGCCGGGCCATTTGCTTGTCCCTGCAGTGGGCTCTAAGCCATGTAAATAGGGCTGGCTGAGGAGCTGATGTGTAACCTTTGAAGCCAGGCCACAGTCGCTGTTGCCTCCCCGCCCCCCAACATGGTTGAGCCTGGTGAGATGCAGAGCCGTGGCTCCAGGGCTGTCAGCTGGGATCAGCCTGGAGGTCAGAGGCTGTGACTTCCCTGGGTGGAAAAGCTTACGCATCAGAGCTGAAGCTCCGGCCTGAGAGCATCAGATGCTGCCTCAGTTGTGTTATGCACGTCAGTCTCTCTGCATGGCCCTCACTCATCCTCAACCATTGCCTGCTTCATGCATTAGTAAAATCCAGGCTGGGCCCTGGGTTGAGGCTTCGTTCAGATGAACCTTTATCCTGGTCAAATTTATGAACCCTGGGCTCCCCATAACTATAAATATGTCTTAGTGTCTTTATTCTTGCCTTGGGTTGCACTGGAAGTGGTAGATTGGGATTTATTTATAGGAATTCCAATAACTTCTCCATGTGATTACAAATATGAACTTCCCGGGCCACAGTGAGGTCCGGGAAGAGCTCTCTACTGTGAAAGAAAGAGCACAATGGCCAAGAGCTTAGAGGGGGGCTGACTCCTGTATCCTCTGCTCCTCGGGCTGACAGCAGGTCTAGGCTGTCCTGTCAGAGACCTGCTTAAATTCTCCCAAGGAGAACTGAAGATAGGACTTTCTGATTGGTTCCAGGTGCAGGAGTTGGGTGCATATCTCCTGGATCTCCATGATTGACAGGTCACACACTCTTGCCCAGCCAGTTTACCATGCCATTGTCTCCTGCCCCATTCCTCCCAAGAGACATAAATCCCCATAATTCTTTATGGAGGTCCCCATCTTCATCTGGTCACTTCCTGCTGAAAGGGACCATCAGCCCTACCTACTGGGGATTGTATGCTCTCCGGCTACCTCAGGATACTGTGGCTTAATGACTGGGATGAAGAAAAGAAAGTCTGTCAGAAGACAGTTAAGAGAGGAGTTAATGTAGCTGCCTGTTCAGTGGGAGAAAGTGCAGTGACTCTGTCAGGAGAGTAACCTCACTGTTAAGCTGGGACTGTGGAACCTGTACCTGAGAAGGAACGGCTGACACTGCCACGCTTCCTGTGGAGGAGGCAAGGCCTGCTTACGCCATGGTGGGTTAAGGGCCCTTAGTGCCTACACATCTGCACGCTGAGCACTGCTGGAGTCTTGCTTTTTGAACATCGGGTATTCCGGATGTTCACGGGACTAACTTTCTTCTGTTGGGTGCTCTGGGCTTGCCAGGGTTATTGTAAGGGTAGAGAGAACAAGTTTTGCAGGCCTGTCAGGTGGTTACTTCCAGTCCTAATCCTGTGAAACTTCGAGGGACCATTTCCCATATAGAGTTGTCATAACTTTCCACGGTATCCCTTGGGGATGATGTTCGCTGTATCCTTTAATGGTTCCTGAGGTATTGTAAATCTACCCTTCTTGTCTCTCTATCAGACTTTTGATTTCCCAAGGAGACTGTAGACACATCTTTTTGGGGTCCCTTGTAGTGGATGATTGTGACCCACTTGGAAAGATAGACTGCTTCTAGGCATCGTAGAATTTCTTGCTTATGTTTATAGATGATTGCTTATTAGTCAGCAAGTCCCTCTTCTTTGATTGCTGCATGGACAGGTAGCAATAGAAAGGCATTTTGGAGCCCGTAAATATTTAGCGTTTTGTCTTTTCTTAATATCAATGCCTGAGCAAGGGATACGAGCTCTGCTTTTTGAGCAGAGGTCCCTGGGGGAGAGGGTTTGTCCCAATGACCTGTCGTGAATTGACAACTGTGTAATGCACCTTTTGATGTCCTCCTTCCAATGGTGAAGCCCTCAGGGTCTTGGGGGGCAGGTCGCTCATGTCCTTCCTGTTCACATAGTCTGGAGGGTCACCTGTTCCCCAGAGTGGCTAAGCCCTCAGCCTGCAGGCATCAGACAGGCAGGATTAGCAGCCTTGTAGGTCTTCATGATGACTTCAGGGATGTCTAGAAGCGTGGGTTCACACTTGGTTAGCCATCACCCTCTCAACCACAAGTAACTTTTTGTCTCAAGAAGAGTCTGAACCTGATGGGGAATTAAGACTTCTAGTTTTTGTCCCAAACTCAGTTTCATAGCTTTGTCTGCTGCACAGCTATAGCTGCTGTTGCCCCCCTGAGTGATTTATTACATCATGTGGCAGGATCCACTGTTGGCTAATTAGGCCTGGGCACCCCGGTAAAATCTGCTGTGACCTTTCTTGGAATTCAAGAATTGCCCTCAATTGTGCTAGTAAATCTGGGGGCAATTACAAACTGGAGATTGAACAGTTGACCTTGACACTGACATGTCAAAGCAGGGGTAAAGAAGTTCTGTCTAAGACTCTATTTGACCCCAGGTACATCTTTAGTTCTAGAGGAGGGTTTTCCAGCAACTAGTCATTGGGGTTGGAGGTCCTATCTGCAAACCCACCAGAATTTTAAAAAATTTTTAAATTTTTAATATTCAGAATGTTTTGACAGTACTGTGTCACTGGCCTCTGGTGGAGTTCCTGAGTACTTACTGGCATGAGGATTACAGAGAGATTGAGGGGATCTCTCAGTGTGGCTGTCTTCGTTAAACACGTGGAGAGATCCAGGTCCTCTGAAAGACAGGCGTGCATCTGAGGACAGGGGCGCCAACAGTATCAATTTTTCTCTTCCTTAGAGGCCTCTTTAAGTACCATAGTCCTTGGGCCTTTCCAGAGAGAAAGAGCCCTGAAAGCCTGAACAGAAGGGATTCACACTACCTTTTTTGCCTTTCACAGAAAAGATCTCGCTGAAGAATAGTATTGTAAGTTTAGGCTGCCATTCAGTTCCCATCTTACAAAATTGACTCCTTCAGTGTCCAATTGTTCCCGAGTTTTAAGGACACAGCCTTGTGAGGTGACGGGGCTCTGCGGGGTGTTTTCCGTGGTGCACCGTGGGGCCTGCGGAGACAAAAGGCCAGGTCCGGAGGCCTTCGCACAGTGTGCCGTGCAGAAAGATGCAGACCTACTGAGCTCCCGAGGTGGCCCAGCCAAAGTGGCACTGGTGCCTCCTTATTTAGTTTTTTCCTTAGAACTCTCCAGACCCTGCGGTCCACTGACGCTTTAGAAAGAAGGGTGTCACGCCTCTCCCAGGGGCTCCAATCAGCTCTCTGCACAGGCTGGAGCCCTCTGGGCCCCCCAACTAGACACTGAGAAATGATCAGGGTGGAGCACCCTTGGGAGCTCCATCCAGCCACGTGAGAAAGTGTAAACTCCTAAGAAGTTGGGGTGGAGTTCCCCAAGGAGGGAGGCTCCCTTAGCCCCCTGAGAAACAATGTCCCAGCTCAGGCCCCCCTGTTTCTAAAGTACCTGAATTTCTGTTTGAAGAAACAGGGAGGGCATCAAACCCGATCAGAAGAGAAGTGGGAAGGAGGCCATGTGTTTTCTAAAAGCAGAGCTTTAGCTCTTTTACAAGGATGAGGTTTTTCTGGTGTCCATGAGGTCAGTTGAAAAAGAATGGTGAAATCACATGACAAACTCATGCAACTAACCCAAAGCCTGACAAACATGGCAGTGCCATGTGACTGACTCCCGCGAGGAACCAAAATGGCCACCAGACACGGCAGTGCCATGTGACTGACTCCCGAGAGGAACCAATATCCCTGCCAAACACGGTGGAAAGCTGGGCTGGGGTGAAACAAGGACCTTAATGACCCAGAGAGAAAGGTTGTTGTTATGGTTTACACATTGTGTCAACTTGAGAAGTCCAGAAGCTTAATTAAGTAACTCAGCAGCTCTACATCCTGGGGTGCAGAGCACAAGCAGTTACCTGGTCGTTGTTTCAATTTGAGAAGGTCAGAAGTTTAACTGAGAGACTCAGCAGGGAGCCAGGGTTCTCACTTTGTAAACATCCTCATCCTGTGCAAAGGAAGGCAAGGAGATTTGTGAAGCTACACCTGCCCTGGGGGACAGGCAGTGTCCTGTGTACAATATAAGGGAGGAGAAGAGGCTTGCTCTGGCCCCTTTTACTCTGGCTGCTTTTGCTTGGCTGCTGCCTTGACGTTTGACGTGCTGCCCCAGTGCCATGCCATCCTGCCTTGGAGCCAGCTGATTATGAACTGAAACCTCCAAAAACTGTAAGATAAATAAACCTTTCCTTCCCTAATTTTGGGTGTTGGGTGTTTTGTCCCAGCAGCGAGTGAAAAGTAACCAAGACAGCTGTCATAGGAAAGGGGCAGGTGAGGCTTTGAGCACAAGGAGGCTCTGAAAAAGAGGGAGAAAGCAGAGCAATATATCCAGAGAAACAAGAACGTAAGTGGGGAAGGCATATTAAGCCCTAGGTCATACACACTCAACCAGAGCGGCCCACCCTGGGACTGGGTTAGGAACAGGCCTCTGGAAGCTCTTGGTTCACTCAACCCACAATGAGTCACTGAAGATGGGAAGGAGAGAGAAAAGGGGAGGTCGGCTTGAGGCAGACCCGTGGGCCTCTCACCGGCTGGGAAAGCGCAGAGGCCGTGCGCTTCCCCTCCACCATCCCGCAGGGCGGGACGCACCGGGGAACTAACTGTGCTCGGGGCCGTGAGGAAACTTGCTGCGTCTCCCCAGCCTCTAGCTCCCCGCCTCTCCCTGTCTCCCCAGCCTCTAGCTCCCCGCCTCTCCCCGACGACCAGCATCAGATGAAAACCCATCCTGGGAGAGGAGGGGCCGGAGGGGAATGGGGCTTTCCGGGCTGAGACGCTCCGCCTTCTGTGTCGCGGACTTGCTCCCAGGAGGCTGTCACAGCTGTCACAGGCACTTGGCTAAGGCTGAGGGGTGTGTGGGGCTCCCGTCAGCTCCGCAGACAGGCCCTTGGGCAGTGCTGTCCCAGCGGGCCGGGCGATCTGGGTGTGACCACCTCACACTGGTGCTCTCGGGACATTCTCTGCCGGGGTTGTTGTTGCTGTTGTTTGAGACAGGCTTTTGCTATGTAGTTCAGGCTGGCATTGAACTCAGCACGTAGCCCAGGCTGTCGACCTCACGGCAATCCTCTTGCCTCAGTCTCCCCAGCTGGGGTTACAGGTGTGTGCCACTGTACCCAACTACTTTCTTTGGTTTTAAAATGGAAAGCAGAGATCTGGGAAACCCGGGCCCTCTCAGTCCCTCTCAGCTCAGGAACGCTGGTCATCAGAGCTCAGGGAGGCCGGTGGGGCCCCGAGTGTAGGCCTAGGAGCTCCTCCTTGGCAGACCAGGGTTTGCCCCGGCTCCCCTCCCCTCTCCTCTGTCTGCCCTGGCACCACCGCCCGGAGTTAGGACCTTCTCTCCTCGCTCAGATCCCAGAGTCCCCCCAAGCCCACATGCTCAAGGGCATTCCCCTGTGCGGACACGTTCCCTCATTTTCCAGGTCCCGAGAGCCGTCCGCTTGCAGGTGACCCTGCAGGATCTGGATCAGGCCCTGTACCTGGTGAGCAGGTGGATTCGCATTGCGGCCGCGAGCACCTCTGACAGCTGGTGCTTCCCCCACCTTGTTGCCTGAGCCCTGGTGCCAACAGCCCAAGTTTGCTGTGAACCACCTGCCGTTCACAATGTCTGTGTGTGTACAGGGTGTGTGTGTGTGTGTGTGTGTGTGTGTATGCGCGCGCGTGCGTGCAGGTGGCCGTGTGTTGGGCTCCCAGGCCCGGGGATTCAGTTGCCATCTGCTCCTGCTCACAGACCCCCTCTCCCATAGATGTGGATCCGTTATGTGGAGAAATCCGTGCCTAGAGTGGGCAGCGGAGAACACCCCGTGTCCTCACTGGTCCTTGCACTTTTTCTGCTCAGATGCAGGGAGCACTGTCCCCCAGGCTGGAGCTCCTCACACTCTCACCTCCCGCCTAGGGTTGTTTCTGCCATGAGTGAATCTGCTCTGCTAGCCAGGCAGAGGGCGCAGGGTCTGGAGTCTGGCCCAGACTTTGCCACCTCCAAAGTGATGGCCCTTAGGTGAGCCTGACCCTTGGTTCCCTCAGCTGTAAAATGGGGACGCTGATGGTCCTGATGTGCGTGGCTGTCGAGATTGTCAGATGGGACAGTGTGCATGTCAGCAGAATGAAGGACCCCAGCGGTGTCCACACCCTACTTCCCAGACCTGATA
Organism: Dasyprocta punctata; assembly: GCA_004363535.1. Lineage (NCBI taxonomy): Eukaryota > Metazoa > Chordata > Mammalia > Rodentia > Dasyproctidae > Dasyprocta > Dasyprocta punctata. The sequence continues at coordinate 7,838 of RJWM01026559.1, forward strand.
AGGCAAATGGTTACAGGAAGGGGGTTAGGGTGGCATATGACCTTAGGTCTACTCACCACCCAGGGAGACTATCCTGGATTATTAGGGTGACCAAAATGAATCAGAAGGGCCCTTGAATGGAGGAGGGGTCAGAAGAGAGACCCAGGGAGATGGCGGCATGAGAAAAGCCCCCTACAGCTGCTGTGGGAGGACAGCCAGAACCCCGAGGATCTGGGAAAGGCAGCAGAAGGCTCTGTCCCCTTGAGGAAGGAGATTAGGGTGCAGCAGACCGGCTGGACAAGTGAGTATGAGCTGTCAGTCACAGAGATCCAGGAGACATGTGCCCCCCTGCTCGGCCTGGAACCCATCAGAAAGTGTCATCTTCAGCTCTTCCCACAAGAATTCGCGCATGTTTCTGATAGGACGGCCTAGATCTGATGTCAGCCTGGGAGTGGGCGATACACTGCGGCTCCTGGCCGCTGTGTCCTCCCTTCCACAGTGGCTCCGTCACGCAGCACGCTGTGCTCCTTTCTCGCTTGTGATTGGCCCACACTTGCTCTGCAGAGCTTGTTTATTTTTCTACCTTTAATAAAGGTAAAACTCACCTACATATTCTGCTTATTTGGTCCAATTCTTTGTTCAGGATAAAAAGAACCTAGAAGACACTCCTAGAAGGAGACCCAAGAACCCCAGAACATGGTAGCATATTTTGTCAAGCCAGACGGGAGGAGGTAAGACTCTTGGCTGGCCTGTGTGCATGATGGTTGACCCAGTGCAGTCAACACCCGCACTGCAAAACAACGATTCTCTCAGCAGCCAGTGGGGTAGGGACCACAGTGTCTGCACTCTACAGACAAGGAAACTGAGGCTCAGCTGACTTGCCTGGAGCCCACGGTCGGGGCAGGGTGGAGCTTGAATTCAAGGCCCCTCCTACCCCAGGCCTGTAGCTCCCAGGGGCCCTTTGCATGCTGCACCCTGCAGTCATTTGTCCCTTGTAGTCTCCCAGTGCACTCAGCAGCCACCCCCCTCCCCTCTGGGGTTTCCCTCCAGGACGCAGCTCACATTTCCAGAAAGCCAGCAGAGGGCCGAGGAGGGGCAGGTGAGAGACAGGTGTGCTGCCGCGGACGCCGGGTGGGCCTGGAGCCTGAGCTGCGGGTGCTGCCCGCGCCCCAGAGACGCTGTGAGCACAGCCGGAGGGGGAGGGGAGGGACCCTTCCTCTCACACGTGCACATGTGCTGCTCTATTTTTAAGATTCTTCCTTGGAACGCAGTAGGTCCTGGAACGCGTGCAATTTCCATGCTGTGGGAGGGAAAATCTACAGCTTCACTCTACAGATTATGCAAATCACATTTTCTCAGCATCTCATGTACACTTACATCCCCCACCTAGCTGTGGCTTTATAGGGAAATAATAATAATAATAATAAAAATAATAATGCGTTGTTTTAAACCACTAAGTTGTCGAGTGTTTTGTTATGCAGGATGCAGAAGGTAACTGACATAGGCATTATTGTGAACTTGTTTTTTAAGTGTAGTAAAAAACCTTCGTGGGCAGGTGCAGGGACTGAAGGAACGCTGGCTCCCCCGCAGTGGGAGCCTCCCTGGACACAGTGAGGAGGTGGACACTGACTGACCTGGGCAGCACTGGGGAGACAGGAAAGTTAGCAAACAAAGCAAGCAAGGACCCCAGCTCTCGGGAGCACCCACCGAGGGGCCGTTCACTCAGTGGCGTTTGGGACGAGCCCCTTACCCTGGGCACAGACAGCGACACACAGTGGTGAGAAGACTCGGCCCTGCCTGTGTCACCCAGGGAACGGCGGAGAGTCAAACCGTCCCCACAGGCAGGTGCGTCCCAGAAACACACAGCCCAATGATGTATGTTGGCCTCACCAAACAGGGGCAGCCAGTGACAGCATGTGAAGTGTTGGGGTCCAGGGCAGGGGTCCCCAGCTCTCCAGCAGGCCTGGAGCAGCTCACAATGAGACAGTTACATGGCAGAGCTCTGCTCCCCCAAGGCTGTACCCAGGCTTCAGTATGTAAGTGGGGGGTCGGGTCAGGCCAGCCCAGACCAAAGTGAGGCTGCGGGTGCGGCTGGGCCCTCGTTTGGCCCTCTCGTGAGTGCCTCACCAGCACTGTCGTAAGAAGCAGCTCTTGGGAGGCTGAGTGCAGTTTGCTGGTAGAGCACTTGTCTAGCAGGTGTAAGGCCTGGGGTTTGATCTCCAGTGGAAAGACAGGGCGGGGGAGGGAGAGAGGGAGAGAAAGAGAGGGAGAGGGAGATAGAGAGGGGGAGAGAGGGAGAGAGGTGAGATAACTGTTTCAGGAGGGCTCCCATCTGGGAAAATAAGGACACAATGCAGCAAATACCTTGGAATTAAAAGGTTCCGGCTGCTGAGCCTTTCCCGCTCAGCGCAGACAGGAAGAAAGATCCAGAATAGCCTGGAGGAGGGTCACCAGGGAGCCCCCAGCTAGGGCCCGCACCCACTGTGTGCAGAACAAAGCCCTCCAGGTGATATTTTCCAGGTGATTTTAAGTGAATGCCTTGTCATAATATTTGTGTTAAGTTGCCATTTACGATTTTTAAGCTCCTAGGCTACCTCAAAAAGAAATCTTTGAAAAGAAGCCCAGCTTAGCTGAAAGGTCAGGGGTTTGAAAACCAAACAGTGAGACGGAGCAGCGGGAGAGCACGCTTCTGCCTCCCCGCCTCTGCTGCACAGCCGCAGCCCCTGGCTAGCAAGGGATGGAGCCCAGTGGTCAGTGGCTGAGGACACCCCCTGCGGGGCTCTTGACTGAGGTGACAGTCAGCCAGTGGTCAGAGTGGGGGTGACTGCAGGCACCACAAGGGCAGGGAGTAGTGGATGTGGTGTGGACGCACAGGCCCCAGCCCCGAACCTGCCTCCTTAGCCAGGGGGCGGTGGTTCCCGGAGAACGGATCCAGCCTAACTGGTGGAGTTTCCCAGCCAGCCCACTTCGGTTGACCGGGGCACGTTGCCTCATCCTCTGTCCCCTGCACAATCCATGCCACAGCCTTCCCTCCCCGTAAAGCCCGTCAGCCCCAGGCTGCTCCCAGGCCAGATTCAACTCCTGCTCCACAGAGGAGAGGTGCCGAAGCTGAGACGCGGAGAGGCTGAGGCGCTTGCCCAAACACTAACCGCCACAGTTCAAGCCCTCCCTGTTGGCCTCTGAGCCAACAGTACTGGCTCCCAGCAAAGGGATCATTTGTGTTTCCTTTGAAGACTTACTGTTAAGTGCTCGTTTTCAGGTGCTGAGACGCCCTGATGAGACTACCATGTTTGGTTGACCAGGCCAGCCCAGCACAGGCAGAGAACAGAACAGACACCAGCCCACTCAGCCACAAGTTCATTCGCCTGAACCTGGCCCTGCCGGCCGGTCTGGGCCTGGTCTCCGGGACCCAGGTCTGGGTGGGGTTTCTAGCCCCCCTCTGCCTCCCCAGCCTGCCCAGGTTTCCTAGTCCCAGGACGGCAACCGCAGCCAGACGGGTCCACACAGGGACCGGACGGGCCTCTGGGGCTGTGACCCCTGAGCTGGTCCTGCTGACCTTGAACACCCCAGAATACACTCTGGAGCCGGAATGGGGGTGAGGGGGCTCCGAGGGGAGACAGTGTGGGACCCTGGGCGGGCACAGGTTGACACAAGCTGGTGCCTAGTCATCTTGGCAGGAGCCCTGCGAGCCAGAAGACACTGGGTGGCTCAAAGACCTCCTCTTGTAGTGGCCCAAGCGAGGGCAGGGTCCCCTGGGAAAAGCCCAGAGGAGCCGAGTGTGTGACCCCTGCAGCGCTGTCCCCAGGGGTGGCCCCTCCCCACCCCTCACTCACAGGCCGGCCAGGCCCTCTCAAAGCCCAGGTTCTGAAAGTGACTGCTGATGACCAAGTCCAGGTGGTCAGGAGGGATGCTGAGGTGGGTGGTCCCCTCCCACCCAGGCAGCATGAGACACCCCAGGGTGCCAGCACGGGCGCAGGGCCCCTAGGAGCAGGGCTGTTCCTTTGTCTGCCTGCCTTCCGCTTCCCCTCACTGGGCCCTCCTAGACTTGCCAGTGCGGGAGCCTCCCTGGGCGCTGGCTTCTGGCGCCCCACAGGCACCCAGGAGGAGGAGGCCCCGCCAGCTGTGTGGAGCCCCAGTGCTGCCAGCGGGAAGCCGCCTCGTCCTCGCCCCGCCCCCCTTACAGCCTCACTCCCCTAATGAGCCGAGGTAACGGGAGCAGCTCCCTTCCTGGGGGGCGGGCGAAGTTGGGGAAAGGAGGCAGGCTGGGTACGGGGTGGAAAGATTCCAGTGCCCCGCACACCCCACCCACAGCCCCGTTTCCTGGGCGCTCGCCCCGGCCGGTACTGGCCCTAGGGGAGCACGGCGACGGTGGGTCAGCCTGCGCCGCTGGCGGAGAGGGGACAGCGCCCTTCGCCACCCCCACTGCCAGGCGCGCCGCGCAGCCGCCAGCTCGGTAGAGGCGCAAGGAGCCGGGAGGGCGCGGGCGCGGCGGGAGGCGTGCGGGCCGCGGTGCGGAGAGCGCCAGGCGGGGAGCGCGGGCAGGAGGAGAGCGCGCCGGCAGCCGTGCGTGCGCCCCGCTTGGTCGGCGCCACAGCTCCCGCCCGGAGCCTGCGACCACGAGGTCTGGAGATCGCGGCAGCGCGGAGCCCAAGGGAGCGAGGAGCCGCCGAGTCTGAAGCCGGGAGCCCGGGGCGAGCCGAGCGCTCTCAGACTGGCGGGCGGTCAGGTCCGGTCCGGTCCTGGTCCAGCGCTCCCGGCTGGACGGCGCACCCCTCACCTCAGCACCCGCCCCGCCGGCTGTTCTTCGTCTGCCGCTGCCTGAGGCGCTTCCACCCTCGCCCGGACTTCTAGCACCGAAGACCGAGACAAAGCAGGGACCCGGTGCCCACCATGCGCCTCAACAGCTCCGCACCTGGCAGCCCCGGGGCGCAGGACGCCCAGCCCTTCCTGCCGCTGCACGCTGGGCTGGAGGCGGCACTCCTGGCCCAGGGCTTCGCTAACGGCTCCGGCAACGCGTCGGAGCCCATCCTGGAAGCGCCCAGCAGCGGGCTGGATGTGAACACTGACATCTACTCCAAGGTGCTGGTGACCGCAGTGTATCTGGCGCTCTTCGTGGTGGGCATGGTGGGCAACTCGGTGACTGCTTTCACGCTGGCGCGCAAGAAGTCCCTGCAGAGCCTGCAGAGCACGGTGCACTACCACCTGGGCAGCCTGGCGCTGTCCGACCTGCTCATCCTGCTGCTCGCCATGCCCGTGGAGCTGTACAACTTCATCTGGGTGCACCACCCCTGGGCCTTCGGGGATGCCGTCTGCCGCGGCTACTACTTCCTGCGGGATGCCTGCACCTACGCCACGGCCCTCAACGTGGCCAGCCTGAGCGTGGAGCGCTACCTGGCCATCTGCCACCCCTTCAAGGCCAAGACCCTCATGTCCCGCAGCCGCACCAAGAAGTTCATCAGCGCCATCTGGCTGGCCTCGGGGCTGCTGGCCATACCCATGCTCTTCACCATGGGCCAGCAGAACCGCAGCGCCGACGGCCAGCACCCCGGGGGCCTGGTGTGCACCCCCACTGTGGACACGGCCACCGTCAAGGTCGTCATCCAGGTGAGGACCTCTTCCCTTTCCCTCATCCCCACAGGGGTGTGCCCTCCGGTGCCCAGAGCCGGAGAGTGGTCACTGGGAGGCCATGTGTGGGTGGCTAGAAGGGCACCTCAGGCAGCCTGCCCCTTTCTCCCCACTCTTCATCCAAGGGACCAGAAGCCGTAAGCACCGAGCTCCATGGCATCCCATGCGAGCCCAAGCACGCTTTCCAAAGAAGCCGTCCCCAAATAAGCTTCTCGGAGGGCTTTGTGACCTCCTGCCCCTTCAGCAGACCCCCAGTACGGCTTCCCAGTGCCTCCTGCCTGCCCCGCCCCACCCCAACCTGGGGATCTGCTGCCATCTTGGTTCCTAGTTCAGCCAGTTTTCTTGCCTGCAAAACAAATGTTTGTAACGTTGGCCTGAGAAGATGGGTCATTCAGGAGAGAACCTGGGGAGGTTTGCAGATTCCTGGACACAGGACCTCGTAGAATGTGACTGCTGCTGCTGGTGGAGGTGTCTCTCCTGGGAAGATGGCTGGGTGTTGGGTGTGGAGGGGCGTGGTGTGACTAAAACTTGAGCTGAGTGGCCAACGACGCTGCCGGGGTCTGAGCAGAGCGTCTCGGGAGTTCTGGTAGGGGTCAGCTTGGACAGGGTACCTGGCAAGGTGGGGGTCAGCACTGGAGGGAGGCTGGCCAGGCAGGGGCCCCGAGGTTGGTGGAGGGTGTCTACAAGGAAGTTGAGGCAGAAAAAGCTTTCCGAAGCTCATCTTGGCTCTAGGACTTGGGCAATCTGGAGGTTATAGAGTTTCCTGTGGCCCAGGGTGGGTAAAGAAGGCAAAGGGTCACAGAGCACAGCTGGGCAGGGTCTCTCTGCACTGTGCCATAGAGCAGGGAGGCACCCAGCTGGCCCCATCCGGCTGGCCATTCCCACCTTGAGCCCTACATGGTCTCTCGGCAGAATCCTGTGTTCATCTCAGGAGCCTTGCTCGGCATGACGAGGTGCCGCTCTGGGGAGAAGACGGTGCGGGGGAGGGGGTGTCATCTGCCTGTCAGTCCCTGGGCATGACTGACCCTCCACTGGCCACCTCTGAGGTGGGCCATAGGGACAGAAATACACGCAGTGCCTGCCAGCCTGCACACAGAACTCGGGCCACAGGTGTCCCTGTGTGGTGGCCCCGAGCCGGCTGGGAGAGGGGGGTCAGAGCCTTGCTCCTCCAGCAAGAGTCGTTCCTGCACCCCGAGCCACAGGCAGATGCACTGGGGCTCCGTGTGTGGTGAACAGAGAGAAATCACCTTCCCCACTCCCGCTAGGGCTTGTTTCTCCGAGCCCCTGTCTTTAATCCTCTTTGCCCGGGGAGGACGCTCCCGCATTTGGGCACGGGGGGGGGGGCAGCCCCTCCTGCTGCCTTCCGAAGGTGCCGCCTGCCAGCTCAGATGGGCCACAGCCCCTGGGGAGCTGCCTGCTCTCAGGGCCCCCTCTGGCCCTCCAGCTCCCTGGGATCCTTTTCCAACATCAACAACAGAGTGGGCAGCAGGGGAGACCATTCAGCCTCAGCCCCCGGGTGTCCGTGTCTCCCCACTCCCCCTGGGGCCCACAGCATTCCCTCCAGGTGACAGCCCTGCGCCTCCCAAAGCGCCATTTGTCTGGTCTCACTGCTCAGCAGCCTCCAGGCCGATTTGGCCAGGCCTTGGCCGTTTGACCCCTCAGGAAAGTCTGTTGAGCACCCAGCCCGGGACAAGCCCCGTCCTGCGGCAGACGCAGTGCTGGTCAAGCGTCTCCAGCCCTGGCTGGCACCCTTGTGCCTTCAGAGAATGCAGCTTCCACTTTTCTTTGAAGGACTTGGCCACGATGTTGGAGTGACTGATTACAAGGATATCAGCAGCCCTGACCAGGCTTCTCGGGGCCCGAACACAAGCTGCTCTGTGGGCTTGGGAAGCGGGGTCCCTGCGAGAGGCTGGGCCCATTCCTCACCATGTTAAGAGCAGTTGGGGTAGGGCAGGCTGCGAGCCCAGTGAGCTTTCCATCTGTCTGTGGCAGATCTGGCAAATGTCCCCTGCTTTCCAGCATCCGGCCTGAGCAGGCCACACACCCTCATCCATGTGCTTCCCCCTGGTTGACCGTGTTTGGAAGCGTCAGACCATTGGCCAGTACGATGATCACTTTTTCCAAAACCAAGGCCTTTCCTAGTCTACCGTGAGGGAGAGTGTGTCGTGGCACTTGCAAACAAAAGGTATGTTTAGAAATGAGCTGGAAATGAGTGATAAAGTTTCTGGCCAACTTAAAATCGTCGCTGCTGAAGAGAGCCAGGGGTTTTCTGAGTATGTAGCCCGTGCGTGGGGTGAGCAGGGCAGAGGGCGGCGACAGCCAGAATGAGGGGTCCCAACTTCTCACAAAGCAGGAACCAGGAGCTCGGACTGTATGGGTGCTGGGGCCCCCCAGGACTGTCACATGGCTGTGGCCATAAGGGCCAACCTCGAGTCCTGTGTGGCTCTGCGACACTGGGCATTCTCCTACTCTGCCCGCAGGTGTCGCAGTTCTGTGCTGGCGGCCCGGGCTCAGCTCAGGAGGGTCCTGTGTGCACGGGGAAGACCGTGAGCTCAGCCCATGGTGGCAGAGGGCTGGGGGCTGGCGTGTCTGGCTCAGATCTGACCACGGCTGAGGACTGGTCCAGCTTCATCTTACCCCAGCAGCCCCCCAGCCCAGCACCCAGGCGCCCCAGGGCAGACACAACACGGCCACAGCTCTGAGCTCCAGGCCACATCTGGTCCATCGTGGGCTCCAGCCCCATCGCCCTGGACACACGCTATCCCTACATGGGCTCTTGTTTACCTGGGTCCCAGGAGGCCCGGCCCAATGTTCTGAGGCCCAAGGGATTTCGTGTGCTCACACAGACACACGCACAGGTGTCCGTACACATGGAGGCATGCACACATATACACGCGCTGACAGAATAGACACAGATGCATACACAGACACAGGCACACGCGGGTCTGTGCACTTGCTGTGCACCCAGAAGCACGAGCCCACACACAGACACACGCACTGAGACCCACAGCGTGTGCCTGGCCTGGGCCCCAGGGAGGCCGCCTGTCACGGTGGAAGGCTGAGTCCAAAGCTCAGCCCACAGGACAGGCCCGGGGGGCCCGGTCATCCCTTCCCCCGAGAGCACAGCACAGGATGCGGGGTGCGATGCCTGCGGTGGGCTGATGCGGACCCTCGGGGTCCAGCCCTCTCCCAGGAGTGTTGGTGCCCGGGACCCCTGACGGGCCCTGCAGCTGCGCTCAGCCCCGCCAGGACCTGGCGGCCTGTTTTTGTGATAAGTCCATGAGCCTCATGATGCTCAAGCCAGTGACAAAGTGTTTTTCACCCGGGAGCCCATGTGCTCCGCCACCTAGGGTGGGAGGGCCCCCCGGGCCACGCCATGGACACTCATGGAGAGTGGAGTGAGGGGTACAAATCAGGATGGCAGCTTTTTAAACCGTTTTCCCAGAATCCCCCCGCCACCCACCAAGGTCCGGTCAGGCACAGGCCGGGGCCCTCTGTGCTCACCTCATCTTAGCCATCCCTGCAGCCGAGGGACCATTCCGGCCCCTGCCACCACAATGCTTGTGTCTCGGGACCCCTCGAGTTTCCTGCTTAGTGCTAACAGTGCCACTCTGCGACAGGGCTGGACCTGACTTGCAGGGACTGGAGGCTCTGCGTGGGGGCGAGGCAGTGATTCACAGGGACGGTGGCGTCCCACAGCTGCTGCCCAGGGTCTGTGGCAGGTGGGTCACGAGGCGACTGGGCAAGCACCCAGGACATAAGCACTGACCAGTTTCCGGGAGGGAGAAGCAGCTGAGCCTGTTTCCGCGAGTGAGAGAATCAGTCCCGGTGAGCCCGACCTGGGTCATTTTCTCGGCGTTTCTGTCTGCGCCATCCGGCCACGCCGAGCTGCCCTCCACGGGCAGCGTCGCCGAGTTAGGAAACACACAGGCCAGCAGCTGGAGCCCAGGAGCGGGGTGTCTGCAGCCGCCTGTGAGGGAGCAGAGGAGAGTGCGGCTGACTTGCAGGAGCGCAGTGACAACGCCGAGCACTTGCTAGCGGGGGGCCGAACGGGGGCCGGGGGGCCGGAGCCGCAGGTCTGGCCAAGAGCTGACGACCTTTGTATGGTTCGTGTGACTTTCCTGCACTTGGAATATTTTGAGGCTCCTCTGGGAACAGAGAGGACCCCAAGGACGCCCAGGTGTGCTGAGCTCCTCACAGGGGCAGGAAGGGGTCCACGCAGAGGAGCTCTGCAGCTCTGCCCCTCCCGGCGGCTGGGCCGCGGTTCTCTCTGGAGCCCAGGAGACTGAGGGCAGCTGGCAAGGGGCGAGGGCCGTACGCCTCCAGCCCAAAGAGCCCGTGCCACTCTGGGGAAGGAAACTGAGTGTGCGCTTGCCTCGGCAGCTCAGCAGGTGACGAGGGCAGGTGACGAGGGCAGCGCCCCTGGCAGTGCACCCCAGCTGATGGGCACAGACGGAGGAGGGACTGGGGTGCCACCACGTGCAATCCTGGCAGTCGATGGCCGGGGCTCTGCTTCACCATCCGGCTGATGTCGTGAGGGAGAGCGGGGCGTGGCCGAGTGCAGGTGTGTGCTCATGATCCCCACGAGGTCTCAGACCAAAGCAGTGAATCTGAACGCAGCGGAGCCCTTGATATAGCCGCCAAGTCACAGGATGTGTGGGGACAGAATAACAGGATGATATCCATGTGCCAATCGGGTGCAAACCCACAAAACCCAGGCCATGGGGACCGGCTCGGAATGCACTGCCCAGTGTCCCCTAAAACCACAGCAAAGGCACGAGAGATGGGGGAACGGGCCGGCTGGGCTAAATTTATTCCTGTCGTGCCGTTATTGTGGGCATAGTTTCTGGACTAGTCCTTAACTCAGAGATATGCAGGCAAATGTTACAGGCCAAATGATGCGGTGCCTCGGATTTGCAGGAATGTGAGCTGTGGAAAGGGGTGCAGATGGGGCGGGAGCAGAGTAAGACTGGTCATGGATTCAAGGATGGTAAAATCAAGTATTGATATATGTATATATATATATATATATATATTTTTTTTTTTTTTTTGTATATGCTTGACATTTTTCATGCTGCAAGTTTTAGAGCCAGGCATGGCAGGACACCCCTTCAGTACTAGTACTTGGAAAGCTGAGGCAGGAGGATCAATAGAATCCATCTTGGCAACATAGAGAGACTCCAGCTCAAACAAACAGACAGACAGGAAGACAGACACAGAGAGGGAGGAAGCGGGGCGCTCCGGGTAGAGAACACAGAATTTGGCTTATGAATTCGGGCACTCGGATTTTGGATTGTGGTTTGGGACAGTGCAGGTGACTCAGGAGGTGGCACAGACCAAGACCTGCTTCCGGGAGGAGGGGGTTTCCACCATGGGAAGGACGGCTTGGCTGTGTGGGTGCAGGCGGCTAGAGGGTGCGGATGTGCACGCAGGCCGGGGGGCGTCCATGTCCCACTCCAGCCACCTGCGCACTTCGTGGCTGGAGAGAGACGCAGCCTGGGGGTACTCGGCCTGGGCTGTCCAGTCTGACCCTCTAGTGCCTCCCCTTGGAACAGGGGTCAGTCCCCGCGGTGAGGTGGGTGAGCGCGAGGGAGCAGGCCGGGCCTGGAGCCGCCCGGGGCGGCTCTGACTGGGCGAGCGTCCTGAGGAACAGCTTGCCCGAGGCCGCTCAGGGACTCAGGTTTGCAGCTCTGTGTTGGCACCGAGTGCCGGCTCCCCCTGGGCTTGTCCACTTTCAGACCGACGCTGTTCTGTGGACTCTTCCTCTCCGAGGACGCAGTGTGTCCTGAGGCTCAGGCTGCAGACGTCCAGCGCCCCTGAGCAGCGCACGCCCAGACGAGGCCTGGAGACCTCAGGACCGCAGCCGGCGCTGCCCCTGTCTGGGCAGACAGCCTTGCCTTGCTTCCTCGGTGAGCTGCACTGAAAGCCTCTGAGATGCCAGCCGCAGCGCGGAGGAAGCTGCAGAGCTCCCGTGGGCACAAGTGGCGTGGCGAGGTCCCCAGGCCGTGCAGAATCCGGAGGGCACGGCGGGCGTGTCAGACCTGTGTGCCAATGCAGGAGGCCGCCTGCATTTTCACCAACCAGAGACACCGTCGCATGTGGCTGTGTAGATGTTTACGTTTAAGAAGAGAAAAAGTGTCAAGCTCCCCACTCACTGCGATAAATTCCACCTAAGCGCAGACTCGCCCTGCGGCGTGGTTAGTGCAGGGCGCTGCTGTGTCAGATGCAGTCACCCGTCCTGCAGCCACCCCCATCTTCCCAGGCCGACGCTGTCCCCATCAGGTGTGACACCTGCCACCCCTGCTCCCGCTGCCTCCCATCTCTGTGCGCTTGGCGACCTACACATGAAATTGAGGCCCTCTCCTTGGGCCTCGTTAAGATGCAGGTTCACGGAGGAGTATTTCACACTGAGTGCAGGCTGAGAGGCAGCTGTGGACTCCAGTTAAATGAGCTGCTAGAGGACAGCCACAGGGGCAGGAAGCGGGTGGGGGGCCTGAGGGGCATGGGGATTTCGGGGGTGGAAGCATCCGTTGAGTCTGGAGTAACAGAGGGCGCCTGAGGTTTCACCCCTGAACGGCTGTTCTGGGGTGTCGGGGTCCTCGCTCAGCAGAGTCTTTGTAAACCTCATGGTCCTCCTGCTCTGGATGGCCACACAGGCTCAGTGGCCAAAGGGACCCAAGGAAACGTGGGGGTCAGAAGCCCTGGCTGAGCCCCTCCTGCCTCTCATTACTGTCACCAGCCAGGTTCCTGGAGCAGGCTCAAGTCAAGGGCTATGCATTGGGCTGGTCCCCCGAACCCCCGGCTGCTTTGGGCCCATGCCATGCTGCCCTGTGGGACCTGCTGCTTTGGCACCAGGCAGGTCTGGAAGACGGGTGGGCAGGGATAGACCAAGACTCAGCCAGCGATTGCTCCAGCCTCTCGGGAAGGGGAGGGAAGGGGAGTTATCCTTGGGCCCAGAGCAGCAGTGCAGCGTCACCACAGCCAGCTGCAGGATGCCGGCAAGGCGGTGTGACCTTCCATGCCTCAGTTTCCCTGTCTGCCACCTACAGGTAATGAGCACTCTGCAGCTCATGGGTTAATTCATGAGATGCTCGTGACCGTGCCTGGGACCTCGGAAGGGCTCCCTTCCCAGCCCGGCTCTCCTGCCGCTCTGCTGACATCTGTCACACGCAGCGTCTGCAGGGAGGGGTCCCCCGCGCTGCTTCAGGTGAAGGAACCTGCTGTTCTCCTCCAAGGGCTGCTCATGCTGGAGTGGGGGACACGTCCATCAGCCGCTGTGACACCACTGGTCGGAGCGCTGTGACCAATGGGCAGCTTCTGTCCGCCTTCTTTGAGAAGCATCCGCAGCCTGGGCCAGGACTGGCCGGGTGTCTGCAGCGCTGTGTGCTGGTCCGGGTGGGGGTGGAAGCTCGGGGGGCTCTCGGGGGGCCTCTCGGGGAGTGCATGTCCGCACACGTCTGGGAAGCTCTGGCAGAGGGACAGACGTGCAGCGGCGGGGGCAGGGCTGCGGCGGGCGCGTCTGAGGGACGGCAAGGAAGCTGGAGTGGCCAGAGCAGCTGAGAGGCCAGGCAGGTCAGGTGGGGCCGCACCCCGCACCCCGCACCGTGGCTTTCGTGCCGGGCAAACAAGTGGGGCTCACCTTGCGGGGAGCGTTCTGACTGCTGTTGGGGCTGCACTGCGGGGGTCAGAAGGAAGCATGAGGAAGCCGCTGCCATGTTCTGACAGCATGACCAAGGTGACTCAGCCAGGCGCTGGGATGGGCTGACAAACGGTACAAAGAGCAGATCTTTGTTTCCTTTTTTAAGCAAACAAGCTTGTAAGCTCATTTGCCGGTTTGCATCAGACATTCATTCTTGCTTGTTTACGGCTGAGTCTGGCGTCCGTGTGAGCCCCGCAGCCCCCGCTTCGTGTGCTCGGCCCAGTCCTGTCCCCAGCATCGGCTGTGGCTCTGTTGCCAGCCGCCCTCTCACAGCACCTAGCAACCACCGCCCTGCAGTTGTGCTTTTTCCAGGATGGCCTGCAAATGAGCCTGCAGGACGTGGCCTCTCGGGTGATGCGCCCCACTCACACCACGCACCTGGGACGGTCCAGGCTGCTGCCCGTCCCGGTAACGCAGCTTTCTCCTGCGAGTCGGCTTCCGTCACTTGGTGTCACTGCGTCCTGCTCATCCATTCGCCACGGAAGAGCGTTTGGGATGCGTCCAGTTCTGAGCAATCGCAGACAGAACAGCTATGGATACTCACGTGCGGCGCTTTGTGTGAACATGTATTTTCATTTATTTTAAGTAACTGCTGAGGACTCATCTGCAGGGTCTGACAGGAAGTGTCCGTTTAGCTTTCCAGGAAACCAGCAGCCTTTCCAACAGGGATGCGACTCCGGCGCGTGCACTGGGGTGCACGGGGCCGCTCTGTGCATCCTGGCCAGCACTTGCACTGTCAGTTTCTTGGTTGGTTTTGCTTCCATTTCTTCACTCTCACGGGTGCATGTGGTGTCCTGTTGCAGTGTTAATTTGCAGTTCCCTGGCTAAGGATATTAAGCCTGTGTCACTGTTGGACATTTGGTGAGGAGTCTGGGGCAGTCCTTGGCTGCTTTATATGTGTGGTGGTTTTCTCAGTGTCCACTTTTGAGGGTGCATACACACTCTGTGCAGTTTCTTCGCCAGGCCTGTGATTTGCAAGTGTCTCTCCCGGTCTGTGCCTTGGCTTTGCCTTCTAACATTGTGAGCTTCCGATAAAGTCTGACTCACAGCAACTGCATGTATTTGGTGTCGTGCCTAAGAACTCAGTGCCCAGTTCAAAGTTGTAAGAACTTTCTTCTATGTTATCTTCTACGAGTTTTGCAGTTTTTAATTTACATTTATGAGTTAACTTTTCTATGGACCATGAGGCACAGATTCTGCATACCGACGTCCAAGTGTCTCAGCCGCTTCGAGAAGCGATGGCCTTTTCCCCACTCAGGTGCCTTTGCACCTGCGGGTCTGCAGCGGAGCGCGGCCGAAGGCCGGTGCCGTCACCCTCTGCTCCTCTGGACGGCGTCCCTGTGCTCCGATCCCGCAGCTCTGTCGTGAGTCTCTCAGGTAGCCTGGCTCCCCCGATGTTCTTCTTTTCCAAATTGTTGGCTGTAACTTTCCCACATAATTTTAGAGTCTGTTTGTCGATATCTACAAAGACCCTGCTGGGAGTTTTGATTGCGTTGTGTTAGTGTGTGGGGGAGATTTGCGTCTGAACACAGAGCCTCCCAACCGTGACTGTGATTCGTCTGTGTATTTATCTTGTTCTTCTTTGGTTTCTTTCATCAGTGCATGGATCCTGTGGAAGTTCTGTTAGGTTTATACTTTTATGCCCGTATATTTGGGGCTATTGTACGTGGCACCTTTTACATTTTCTTCTATTTCTAATTTTCATGGATACCATAAGCAAATCTGATTTTGTATCTTGGCCTATGTCTTGCAGCCACCACGAACACACTTTTTAACTCTGGAGGGCTCTCATAGCTCCCTGGGGGTGGGGAGCGGAGACGCCCCCGGTCTGCGGTGGCCAGCGTCTCGCCCCGTCCTCCCTGCTGTACGCACTGTCCGTCTCCTTCACTTGCTTCAGTCTTTGCTCAGGCCGCGACTTCCCTTTGTGGTGGTGGATAAAGGCGACAGGAGTAGACCGCTTTGTCTTGCTCCTGACCACAGGGAGCAGGTCTTCGGTTTTCTTCCATATGAAGATTGTAGTTCATTTTTAGTCGATGCTCTTTGTTGGGTCAGTAAAGTTCCTTTCTGTGCCTAGTCGCTGAAAGCGTTTAAAACTCATGAACGGATGTTGACTTTTGTGCAATGACACATACACGCCCATTGGAAGGATCGAGTGGCTTCTTCATTAGTTAATGTGATGAACGATATTGATCGGTTTTTATTGTGGGAAATGTACAGAACATAAGGTTTATCACTTGAACCATCTCGAGTGCACAGTTCGGGAGCATGCAGCGTATCCACAGCCGCAACCGTCCTCACCACCGGACCCCTCCCATCATCCCCAACAGAAGCTTTGCACCCCTGAGCACGGACTCCCCATTCACCCACCCTCCCCAGCCCTGGCAACCTCCATTCTGATTTTCACCTCTACGAATTTGACTATTCTAAGTGACTACTCCAAATGCCTCATATAAGCGGAAAACATTGGCTAATTTTTAAATGTTTAACCAGCCTCGAAGTCCTGGGATAAACCTTACTTGGTGATATATCAGCTGGAGATGACTTGCTAATATTGATAAGAATTTTTGTTCCTATGTTCCTGAGGAATACTGTTCTGAGGTGGGTTTTCCCCTTGAGAATGATACCAGCCTCATAAAATGAGTTGGGAAGGTTTTACTCCCCTTATGTTTTCTGGAAGAGGCTGTATAAAATTGGCATTATTACTGCTTTAAAAGAGTTCTCCAGCAAAATCATCTGAGCTGGAAGTTTTCTGAGACCGTTTCCATGATTTCAGTTCCTTTAAAAGATAAAAGAATATCCAGTCTATGCATTTCTTTTTGAGAATGTTTTGGTAATTTGTACCTTCTGAGAAATTGGGCAGCTTCTAAGAAATTCTGTTGTCAGACCTTGGGGCATAGACTTGCGTGTGGTCATCATCCCTGTAGCGTCTCTGGGGTTGTGACAGTATCTCCTTTTCATTTCTAGTGTTGGCCATCTCCTTTTTTTTCCCTCGGTCATTACGACTGGGAGTTTGCCGGCATTACTGATGCTTTTTGAAGAACCGGCTTTTGATTTTATTGAGTTTCTATATTGTCTTTCTGCTTTCAATTTATTTATTTCTACTCTTTTCATTATTTGCTTTTATTACTTGTTTCACGTTTACTGTGTTCTTTTTCTGGGCTTCAATGCTCTAAGATTTCTTAAGCTTCGACTATTGACTTGAGACATTTATTCTTTCCTAATACGACCCATTAATTAATACTATAAAATTCACCCTAAGTACTACTTTAGCAGCATCTCAAAAATTTTGTAGCATTGTATGCTTACTTAGTTAAAATGTTTTCTTGTTTCTTTTGAGCCTTTCCCCTTTGACCTTTCGGTTATTTAGAAGTTTACTTCTTAATTTCCCAAGGTCTGGATATTTTTCAGATCTTGTTGTCCACTTCTAACTTAATTCTGTTAGGCCGAGAGAACGCGCACGCCTGACGTAGGCTGCGTCCTGCGCTGACCTTGCTCTGTGGGCCTGGGCCGCGCACGTGTGGGCAGGGCGTGCTGCTCTGCTGCTGCTGGGTGAATGGAGGTCCCTTTGGTTGATGGTGCTTGTTAGGTTATTTCTTTCTAACATTTTCATTGGTTCTTTAGATACAGTTTCGGTTTCTCCTTCAAAGGCGCTTACCTTTCTGTTTCCTCCGCGAGGGCCCCACCTCGGGGAGCAGGGTCAGCTTCCCCGGTCCTTCCTTCCTCTGGGCCCCTCAAGGCCAGCACCTGTCCATCGTCTTTTTCTCTGGAGTGAGCAGTGTTTCCCTGGCCCTTTCAGGGGTAACCTTGGGTCGCTTCCTGAACATGCCGAGTGCTGGCGTGGCATCTGGGGTGTGTCGGGGTCTTCTTTCCCCCGGCCGGCGATCAGCCCCGTGGGAGCCGCCGTGCTGGTTTACCACCTGGTGGCCGCGGCTCCGACGTCAGTCCCGTTTGACGTCCTCTCCAGGCCGTCCTGCTTTCCCCATACACGCACCGTTCAGGATTAGGCCCGTGTCTGTGCAAGCGCCCCGTTTTCAGACACCTCACTGTGGTCGCTTAGCCGCGTTCCACGTGTGTCCCTCAGGGGCAGCCCCGGGCGTGAGCCGATCCATGCTGCACCCCTCTCCTCTCTGAGCTGTCCTCCATGGCCCCGTGTCCAGGGCTCCTTTTCTCTGCCTGTGCTCTGGCCGAGAAGCCAAAGGATTCCATTTCTTTCCTCTGATGACTCTTGTCCCTCTCTGTGTTTGTCCCAGCGACTACTCTAGGCTCAGAAGCCTCCTTAAGTGGCCAGCACCGGACAGGGCTTAGCACCGCATTGCCACGTTCCTGACACTCTCCATGTCTCACGAGTTCATGCTGAGGTTTGCTTCAGGTGGCTGTGTTTTGTTTTCTTTGTTGTTGGTGGTGGTGGTAGGGTGTGTGTGTGTGTGTGTGTGTGTGCGCGCGTGTGTGAATGGGTCACATTTTCCTTTTTTTGTTTTTTTTTTTGCATATCTGCTACTTTTTATTATATTAGACATTACAGATGCACATTAAAGAGGCTCCCATCACTACCCGTCAGCGGTGCGTAATGATTACATTCGGGGTCGCCTCATGGACGTCACACAGCTCAACTCTTTTTACCTCCCCTTCTCTCCCCACTCCCTCCTTCTTTTTTTCATTTTTTTTTTTCTGTCTTTTTGAGACAGGGTCTTGCTGTGCAATTCAGGCTGGTCTTGAGCTCACTTTATAGTCAGGTTGGCCTTGAACCAGCAGCAGTCCTCCTGCCTCAGCCTCCTGAGTTCTAGGATTACAGGCCTGCACCACCACGCCTGGCTGTCCCTCCATCCCTTATTTCCCTTCCCATTTGAAAAAGATCCATCTCCTTGTTTCCTGTGATCTATTTTTATCTTGTTCTTTAAATTATCTGTGCTTTGGGCTTCTCGTACAAGAGAGAGCAAGCCTTTGGATTGCGTTACCTTCCTTCGAAGAGTATTGATTCTTGTTTGGGCAGGTAGTTTGGTTGCAGGCTGAGCAGACTGGTGTTCTGCAGGCTTGATTTGTGTTTCACTGAGTGATTGCCCAAGAAGGACTCAACATCAGTACTCGGTCTCCTTGGTGGATTTGGGGGTTTGCTTTAAGTTTCTTGGGGCGGGTCTAGAGTAGGCCTTACTGGAGAGCACGGCCCTTGCTCCCAGGTGTGGATGTCCCGGCATCCTGTGTGGATGGCCTGTGCCCTATGGCTGTGGCATGCCCACTGTCCTGCCCCAAGTCTTCCCCATTTGGTGCTGCACATGGCCTGGCCAGCCCGGAACCCTAGGGTGCCCCTCACAGGCTGCTGAGGAGGCTCCCAGGTGGGGTCGGCAGAGCCCTCAGCCCAGTGTCCGAGCTCAGCCTCACCGACCTGAGTAGCCATGTCCAGCCCAGTCCCCGCATCTACCTCCTTTGGAGAACTCAGCCAGGCAGGGTGGCAGTGAGAGGGGCTCCTGTGCCCGTCCCTGCTGTCGGCGGCCCAGCTCGCGGGCTGCTCCATGTCTGCCAGCAGCAGCTGAGGCATCGCGTGCGATTCGAGGGTTGTTTATAGCAGGAGAGCTGGGCCAGGACCCCAGACCAAAGTCCTCTGTCGGTGTTAAATGCCGGCTCCTTTCAAAACTGTCTGAGGCCGCTCGAGATAAAAGACTTCTGCTCAGAGGAGTTATAAAAACAGTGTTGCAGAAGGACGCACAACAAAGAAAACAATTACCCCAGAAACACGATGTTGGGGACAGCCACCCTGTCTAAGTAAATCTTATACTGAGGCTTCTAAAAAAAGAGCAGAATTATTTGGACTCAAACATTTTTAGCCCTGTTCTGTTAAAAGGTAAACTTATTGTAAATTTCAGTGCCTCTCCTTTGACATATTTAAAGGTTAGGCACATTCTCCAGAGAGCTTTGTGTTCTTGTAACTCAGAAGCGAGGACTTTGTTTAACAAGTCACTACACTCCCAGCCCTTGAAGATCAGAGGCCACTGGAACTGTTTAGGAACGGCCTGTTTGGGAATCATGACGCTGTGGCTGCGCCCAGCCCCGGTGCTGCTCTCTGGAGCAGAATCCCCAGTCGTTTGCTGGGACCACGCAGCCCCCAGGCGCCGAGGGTCAAGGAGGGATGCAGAGTGCCTGCGTCATGTCATTCGGGAGCCGAATGTCGGCCATCCGGGACTCGCGCTGGTCTGGAGCCAGGCGAGAGATAGCTCATTTGTAAACCTGTCTGCTCCAGGCCGGGTGCCCAGCAGGATGTGCACAGTAGGAAGTGGCCGTCAGGTCACTATTTATTGCCCGGAGAGGATGAAGGAGCTGTTGCATCTGGGCTGATTCCGTCCTCCAGGATCTGCCTCCAGGACCCTGAACCCCTGCAGCCGCTGGCCCCTCCCAGGCACACTTGAAGGGTGGATGTAAGTAGGGGCAGGGGTCTTTCCAGGTCAGAGCCCCCCTCTGGACTGTCGTCAGTACCTGGAGCCCCTGGAGCCCCGAGACCTCACCCCGTGTTTCCCTCCTCCCCTGATGAGGTGCGGTGGGGAAGTAGGGAAGCACCTGGAGAAAACATTCGGGTTTCTTTAACGCTGGCTCCAGAGAGCCACAGTGCAGGCTGCGCGGCCTCCAGGGTCCTTCCTGCGACAGAGGGAAGGAGGAGGCCCTGCCGTCCCTCATAGGAGGCCGGGATGACAGGACGGCCAGGCAAGCCCTGGAGCAGTGGGCCAAGGGGCGCCGTGTGTGTGGCAGCTGTG